>CM038144.1:253329654-253583139 GCA_021437245.1 Aegilops speltoides
AATCCGGATCATCAAGAGCATCTTCAACCTTCATAGGTTCAATACTAGAAATGAATGAGTAATGTTCACAAAAGTTAGCCAAATGAGTTTTAGAGCGAGTAATTCTTTTGGTTTGAATATCATCGAAGATTTGTTACACGGGATGATCCCTTGAGACTCTTGCTCGGAATCATGAGAGCTTTTGTTTGGGTCAGGGTGGAACATCCTCTTCATTGTCTTGTTCTTCTTCTTGTCTCACTTCATTTTCTTTGGCGTTGTTGTTCTCTTGTGGAGGTGGAGAAGGAGGTCGATGAGGTTCATCTTGTTGTGCATCCTCGTTTCCATCATCTTGATGTGTTCCACTTGTGGATGCCTCCAAGTCAACTTGTGGTTTACCTTGGCGTGAAGTTGAGGCTTCCACTCGGACAGACGAGGTACTCTCCTTCACCTCCGTTGGGCGAATCTTGACAATAGACAAGTCTTGTATTGCTTCCGAAGGATCTTTGTCACCTACATCAATTGCCAATTTCTCTACTTGCGAGCCGTTATATTCATCAAACTTCACATCTACCATATCTTCAAACTTTCGGGTGAAATTTTTGTAGACACGGTAGGTGTGAGAGTTTGAACCATAGCCGAGTAGGAAACCTTCATGAGTTTTAGGAGCAAACTTCGAACGACGATGCTTATCAAGAATGTAGAACTTTGAGCAGAATACCCAAAAGTATCAAACTTGGGGTTTGTTACCGGTGAGAAGCTCATATGATGTCTTGCCTAGTAGCTTGTGAATATATAGACGAGTTGTTGTATGACAAGCTGTCTCAACCGCTTCCACCGAAAAGTGTTTTAGTGTCTTGTACTCATCAAGCATCATTCTCCCCATTTGAATAAGCGTCCGGTTGTTCCTCTCAACAACTCCATTTTGTTGAGGTGTGTACGTAGTCGACAACTCATGTGAAATCCCTTCTTCGTCAAGAAAGGTGTCCACATTGGCGTTCTTGAACTCTGTTTCGTTGTCGCTGCGAACCTTCTTGATCTTCACTTCAAATTGATTTTGGGCCTTCCTAGCAAAGTTGTTGAAGACCTTTTGGACCTGCAATTTATCATCAAGAAAGAACACTCATGTAAATATAGAAAAATAATCAACAATGACCAATCCAAATGAGTTACCACCGAGACTCTTGTAGGCATTGGGACCAAAAAGATCCATGTGAAGTAGCTCGAGTGGTCTTCTCACTATCATGATGTTCTTCACGGGATGGCTTCCTCCAACTTGTTTTCCTGCTTGGAAATCACTACAAAGTCTATCCTTGTCAAATATAACATCTTTAACACCAAGGATATGATCACCTTTAATAAGCTTATCAATATTTCGCATGCCCACATGACCTAACCGTCTATGCCACAACCGACCTTTAGAAGATTTAGCAATTAAGCCATTTCTAGGTTGAGCCTTTTTAGTGAAATCACTAATGTCTAGATCACCTCTATGTGTACCGGTAAAGACCATATTATGATTATCTCTTTGAAACACTTGGCAATCTACTTCAGTACATAGGACATTGAAACCGAAATCAGCTAGTCTAGATACAGAAAGTAAATCATAGCCAAGAGATTCAACGAGCATAACATTTTGTATGGAGCTGTCATGTGAGATGGCCACCTTACCAAGGCCAACCACCTTACCCTTTGAGTTATCACCAAAAGTGACATACTTTCGAGGGCCATCATTTTCAGCAAGCTCACGAAACATATCCTTGTCTCCGGTCATGTGATCGGTACATCCACTATCAAGAACCCATTCCTTTCCTCCAGCCATGTGGCTGCGATGGTTAGCCATAAGACCAAAGTGTCTCATAGACTCATCGAGATCAAAGTCACTATCATCATCCTCATCATAGTATCCATGTTCAACATCATCTTGTGATCGATCATTTCCTAGAGAGAGTGATTCATTAGAATGATGATCATGACAATGTGCATGTCTATGAATTCTAATGACTTCAGAGATGATGTTACTAATGATTACAACATCTCCTTTGGCACGCTTTGGGTCACGAAGCTCAAATATACAATCACCAAACTTAGGATCATTAGGACTCATTTTATTTAAAGCAATGGACTTGTGAATAATCTCATCTAAGTTTTTACAGGAATAGTCTGGAAATCGTTCCTCGAGATATCTCTATATTGTGTAAGCCCATTCAAGAGTTGGCAAGCATGTAATCAAATTTCTAGGCAATCCTCCAGTGATAAGATTGATAGTTCAAAGATTGCGAAGCATGTTGATAGATTCATCGGGGGTAGGAAGCAATGGATCAACGCGCACAAGGGGTAGTAATGTACTTGTTCAATGTATATTCATTGAAAAATCTCAAGCATCTCATTTTTCCAAGCATTATAGAACTCTCCATCAAGTATATGCACTCTATGTCTAATACTCCCAATCATAGACTCATCCATCTTTCTCCAATGGTGATTAAACCAAAGCAATGGAAACCAATGATTTGATACCAATGAAAGGATCGAGAAGAGGTGTCTAGAGGGGGGTGATTAGACCCTCAAAAAGTAAAGGTAGCCGCTTTTAAGTTTTCAAGTTGAGGTTGGAGATTAGCACAATTTTAAACATTCACAATACATTTCAAGAAGGCATGGCAAGAGTGTGTGAGCAGCGGATGGTAAAGCATGCAATCTGTAAGAAATTAAAGGTATGGAATTGGAGTGTGCAAACGCAATTGGAGACACGGAGATTTTGGGCGTGGTTCCGATAGGTGGTGCTATTGTACATCCATTTTGGTGGAAACTTCAACCCATGAAGGGTAACGGTTGCACGAGTCCACGGAGGGCTCCACCCATGAAGGGTCCACAAAGAAGCAACCTTGACTACCCCACCATGGCCATCGACCATGAAGGACTTGCCTCATTTGGGTAGATATTCACAAAGTAGGTGATCTCCTTGCCATTACAAACTCCTTGATTCAACTCCACAATCTTGACGGAGGCTCCCAAGTGACACCTAACCAATCTAGGAGACACCACTCTCCAAAAGGTAATAGATGATGTGTTGATAATGAACTCCTTCCTCTTGTGCCTCAAATGATAGTCTCCCCAACACTCAACTCTCTCTCACAGATTTGGATATGGTGGAAAGATGATTTGAGTGGAAAGCCACTTGGGGAAGGCTAGAGAACAAGATTCTTGTGGTAGGATTGGAATTTCTTGGTCTCAACAAATGGGTAGGTGGTTATCTCTCTCATAAAATGTGGTGGAAGTGTAGGCACGTTCTGATGGCTCTCTCTCTCAAATGGAAAAGGGGTGGGGGGTATACATAGCCTCCACACAAAATCTAGCCGTTACACACAATTTCCCAAACTCGGTGGGACCGAATAGTGAAACTCGGTCAGACCGATCTAGTTCAAAATGTGAACCTTAGAGTTTTCGGTGGGACCGACAAGGTCAACTCGGTGTGACCAATGTGCTAGGCTTAGGGCAAAACCTCATCTCTATGAGACCGATTGCATGAACTCTGTGAGACCGATTTCAGCAATAAGCAAACAGAGACATGGTCAAGCGAACTCGGTGGGACCGACTGCATATCTCGGTGAGACCGCAGTAGTTCCAATAGGCAACAGAGAGTTTGCAACGCCATCTCGGTGAGACTGAGATCCCATTGGTGAGACCAAACTGATTAAGATTTCTGGCAGTGGCTATGTCAAATAAACTCGGTGGCGCCGGATAAATCAAATCGGTGGGGCTGAGTTTGACTTTAGGTTTTGTACATATGTGGAAATGAGAAAGTGGTTGAGGGCTTTTAGAGCATATCACTAAGCATTTTGAGCAAGCAAGCCATTAAGCAACACCTCATCCCCTTTTAATAGTATTGGCTTTCCTATGGACTCAATGTGATCTTGGATCACTTAAATAGAAAATGAAGAATCTTGAACTTTTGCCAATGTTTGTCCTTAGCATCTAGAAGGGGTTCCACATCCTCTTGTCCTGCCACTCCAATGTTGAACTCATTTGAAATATACTAGATAAAAGTGCTACTCCAACAAGAAATATTGACATTAATTACCAAATGGTGGAAGACGGCCTGCACCATGTAGGCCACATTACAGACGATGGACTGGCCAACCAAGAGTTCTAAGATTCTATTTTTTATTTATGATGTGATATAGAAGAACAACCAGTTGGTGTCGCCGTCCTTGAGACATGTGAACCACACATGTTGACGCGGATACTACGACTGAGAGGAAGGTGAGTTCGAGGTAGGTTCCTTCAAGATTTTGTTGGAGCCTAGATTGAAAGGTATGGAGTGCTCGGATATCCTATGAGGTGTCATGACAAGTGATAATCTTGCGGGATATGAGCAGCTGTAGGGAAACATTGTCGATCTTCTTGGCTCTCTGGGAATGAAGTTGTTGTGCGGTGGTTATGAGTTGGGAGACAATGCGATTGAACGGGTTAGGCTTAGTATCCATCGAATTCCAAGTTTCTATCACCACTTGACGAAACCCATCAATCTCAGGCCAGTTCTTCCCAAAGTGGAAGTGACATGCGTCGTGGTGCTATAAGTGTAGTTGACGATCCGATGGCATTGATCGGAGAATACCCTTACAAGTGAGTAGAGAAGGCTTTGATGGTGAAGCTCTTCCTAGATGTAGGTACGGTTTTCTCCATTGATGTGCTCGATGATGAGAGTGTAGCCCACATTAGAGCAGCTGTAGTGGTGGCCATGAAGGTATATGTTCTTTATCTATTTTTCAACCATGAAGCAGTAACACTGGGACATCATCCCCCAATGGTGTGGTCCGACACACATGGTCGATAGGGCGCGCAATTTCTTGAGAATTTTGATTGCCGGGCAATCCTCTTGTAGGTCAAAGAACCTCCTGGACCATCTACTTTGTCCCCCGAAGAGGGCCATCAGGAGCACCGTGAGGTGGCTAGTGCCAATAATCGGGTTAGATATCAGCACCGGAAGTGCACCATGCAATAATTATACCTCCACGAGTACTGTCAGCTTGGAGGAACAAATAATCGCAAAATTGGGGGTGTGGGCTATAATTTAATTAATTAGGAGTCGGGAGACAATTCTAACATCATTTTCCTGTAGGAAAACCATAGTCAATAGGTCTGAGGAGATCTCCCTACAAACACCAGCACAGTGCGCACTAGAGTTAACGCATTAAACATTCCAAATAAGCTTGAAGCTTTGATGCTTGGAACAATTGTGGGATCCAAGCATGTGGGAGTAAATGTAGAAATGCCGACTAACCGAACCGAGGTGGTTGATCCCATAAACGTCGCAGCAACACACATTGAAGGAACATGCGGACCGAAGGAGTTGGCAACATCCAAACTGGTGTCTTCACTGAGTTGTAAGTCAAAAGGGCACTTGCAGTTGGTGAGTATATCTACACTGATTTTCTCATTTTGGTGAACAATGAGTAGTCGTTGGAGAATCACACAATTGGACTTCATCTACGAGCTAAGACCACAATCTATCCTGGTGATCTGATGGCTCTGCGGTGTTAACCTCGAGGAAAGCTCATTATGTTGTCAGCTGGGAGCACGATGGCCACTAATGGGGATATTGGGCTAGGTTGCACGTCACTTAATCATTCAGCCACATGCAAGGCAGATATCTGATCCATCATTGGGCCACCACATCCCAATGGTTTGGAGGAAGAAACGCACATGGTTGGGGCATCTTGGAAGCTTCCCACAACATATGATCCACTTCATAAATGTGTTGAGGTCTGCCACCCAGAGGGCAATGGAGTCCAGAAAGATACACCCATCAGAATACTACAAGTTCCATGTAGCAACGTGGGGCATCGAGTAGTGAGCGGGGCCAACAGAGTGTCTTGTGGGGTCATACGGTCACTTCATGGCAGAAGCAAATTGTTGGTTTCCATTGTCGTTGGAATATTATATGTGGCTCACATCCGTGTGTTCATAAAATGTCCGAAAGATGAGGAGCAGCCTTATCAAAAGCTGGGAAAGCATGCCCGCTTTGGCCAACTCCATTGGGCCCATAGGATGACCAGGAAACATGAGAAGGATATTCAAAGCTTCCTCCACGCCACCAGACCGACATTGGCTGAGCTCGAAAGACTGCGACAAACAAAATCGGTTAGGCCATGGAAGGGGGCATGACGAGGAAGGTCTTTCATTGTAGTGACTGTGGGAAGCAGGATGTTAAGCCTGGGCGGGTAGGCAAAGGAGGTAATTTGCAAAGCGGCAAACGTTGCATGCGGTACGAAAGCAAACTATTAGGGAATGCTTTTACCATGGCCAGAATAGAATCAGTGAACTCACTGTTTGACTTGGTAATCAACAGATATTTCTGGCACAAGTTCCTCAATCAATCATGAAGGTGAGGAGCATCTTTGTCGTGTCGATGCTCTTGGTGTGGTCTTTGTCCTTAAGCTCCCAATGTTAACCCTGAACCAATGGTTGACTGACTCAGCAACATTCAATTACTCTAGGGATAGAACGGGAAGTGGAGAATGCAGGGCACATGATGCCCATTGCAATGCGGGTGCAAACCATGTTGGTAGGGAATCAGATGATGTGTCTTGATGGCAGTGGCGATGAACATATAAATCTTTAGCTGTGAGGTTGAAACGCTCTCGTGGGACTGATGTGACCTCCTGCTGAAAATAATAGTGGTTTGAGGCGATGGTATCCACAAGGCCACTAATCCATGAGCACCAGGGTGTGACAAGCCTTTCTGAGTCTGGTATGATGTAGAACGCAGCATTCGGGCGCCGGGAAGGGTGAATAGTCATGCTGACCATGATTGAGGGGAGCGTATGAGAAGCCAAAGCACCAGGTGAGCCAGCCACCTAGGAGGATAGGCCATCGTTCTAGACGAGACATGATGATGCCACATGCACCACCTGAAGAGGTAGATTTGCCAGACCAGGAAGTCGGACCACTTCTATGTCAACAAAGAGGTAGTGCACAATAGGCTGGAAATAACGAACAGAGCACCCACACACTACATGGCTGAAGTGATAACAACTCCTTTACTGGTCGCTTGGCGACATTCAAAGAGGTTATGGCGCAGGTCACTGAACATGTGGCACTCATCGTCTGCTGGGTGGGGCAACAATGATTGCAATTTGTTGTGATTTTCCAGGTGTACTAGGGTTGTCATACATCACAGAGGACCCAATATACTTGGACCTCGTGTATGGATGCAAAGTGATCAGAGTTGTGTCTGGTGTGGGAACCTCCGTCTCGAGGGACATGAGAGGCATGTCCAAATAGTCCGTTTTGGTAGGAGGGCCCCTACTATGAGAGCACATAGAAAAGGACCATACAGCCAGCACAGCTCCATCGAGATGCTAGTAGGGGTGTGGGAGGGATCCACGGGTTACCGTGCGGGACATGAGGGAGGAGGCAGGTTGACGCCAAGGCCAAAAGTGACTGCCGACGAGGGCTAGAGGGGAGGTTCCTCATATGTTTGACATACGGGGGATGTTCAGGTATGTATTTATGAGCATGAAGATTATTATGCCTACATATTGGTACATTATGATACACACAAAGGCATGAAGGATGAAGGAACACACATCAACAACTTACATTATATATGTCTTTCGCTCTTTAGTTTTCTCAAGTTGAGCATATTATATAGGGCACTGCTAAGTGTAAGCTTACTGTCCATAACCCAAATCGGTTGCCCAAAAACCACTGATTAATCCCTAATGACAGTTGGATATCTTTAACCACAAACACATAGGATAAAAGAGCAGCTACCCCATGGGGGACACATCGCTCACAAACAACACACCTGGGAAAGAGACACCCTTGTTTTTGGGAACGACATATAGACTCGCCCCGATTTGCTCCCAGCAACCCTCCACCATCATTGCAATACTAATAGCTCCGAATCGCATCTTCCATGTCATCGGGCAACCTTGCCCTTGCCTCGTTATCACAGCTTCATTCATAGCTGGTTCTAGCATCTCCGTCCACTAATTTTAGCTCGTGGAGGCTAGATTTGGGGCATCCACCATGGATGACTGTCCAATTCCTCGCATCATCTGTCAAATGTGGATGTAGCACTGGGAGCCACCGGTTCCAGCTCACTGGCCATCGCTTGAAGCATCATTGATGTCACCATCCACCAACGGTCACATCTTTTGGAGTCATTAGTTGCAGTATTTGGTGTAGATGGGATCCGAACTTGGAGCCCACTCTAAAGCCAGTCATAGTGCAACCTACTACTAGTTCTACTATCACGCACCACCCATCACCACCTACCATGGCCATGCGGTCGCAATATGCCCCGCTGCTGGTTCCATCACCCATGTCATGTGTTCCAATATTCTGAGTTGTTGTTTCAGCACCGTCACTTTCCTCGGTCACCATAGTCACATCTCGTAGGAACTAAGGTTTGATCTTGTCCATTGGCTCGTCACAACTATGCTGATAGGGGTTACAGATTCTTCAAGGCTCATACTCCAGTCAAAATTCCCTTTGAGATGTGGTCCCTGCGAGGTAGAAGGCGGATGCTTAGGTGGGGGAGACAACTAACGTCTCCGATGGTAATAGGCGGGTCACATCTGCCCCTCCTCACTTTATGTTGTCTCCTCCATCCTCTAGAGGGCAACACGAGCATGGAGCATCACTCCATCATGGTCGCTCTCATCGCGTGTTAGAGACGGTACTGTAGCAGTGCTGCAATTAACGGTGGTGAAAGGGCATCGTGGCCGGCATGGTGGGAAGAGAGCAAAGGATAGGTGTGCTAGGATAGGGCATGCATGGTGATTAGGCAACAAAGAATAAAAGGAAAAGTGAGATGGAAGGAAAATGATATTGTCTCTCGGTGGAGGATAACGAAAGAAAAGGAAGCTACGGCTCGCACCCACGATGTGACCCAGATGTGTGTGACTAGCGAGGATGAGATTGGTCAGCCGACTAGGAATCTTTTCCTATTATATAGGCTCTACATGATTAATGATCATTTGGTTTACCAAGTGGACACATATTTTTCATGCCAGACCTTCCATAAATAAAACAAAGATGACCAATGAACATTGTAAGAGGTTTCTCCTTTTAGGAATTAAAAAATTATGTAGTTATCTAAGACAAATATCATATTTCTTTTGTCTGACTTATGTTCATTTGTTTAGTTAATTTTATAATTGTATTGCAGGCCCAGAAGCAAGAGGAACTCCCTGAGCAGGTCCTTTGTTGTGTTAGGTTGAACAAGATAGACTTCATAAATCATGGGCAAGTTCCAACGATTGTCACATCCGATGATAAGTGATATACTGGATTGTAGCGGTTGCCTTGTTGAAGTTGTTGGAAGGCTAGATATGAAGATCTAGAGGAACAAAACAAAAATCAAAATTCTATGAAAATTCCGAACCTCATGTGTTCATTTATGCCTAATATATTTGCTCTGTTGCCTGCTTTCATAGGTAGCGACATTTCTGATAGATATAATATATAATTATAGCAGCAAAACATGTGAACTTCTCTTGTTTCGGTAATGTTTTGGCAAGATAATTCTTAAACAATTTTTGTAATGACGCATATGATGTACCTTCTAACAGATATTGGTTCGGCACAATATTTTCTTGTAAAACACTTCTGATGTAGGGTGAAACCATAGGTGGAGATCTTCTTCACACTTGCAGGTGGGGAAGGAGAAATCAATAGTAGAATCCATGGTCACACATTCTACTAAATCCACATACACATACAAGATTCAAGATCCAAATCCAACAAAAGGAAATAGCATAGGGTAGTTCTTCCCAATCCCTAGAGGAAATGAGGTCTCGATGATTGTCTTCTCCAATCCCTAGGGGAGGAGTTCTTGATATCCACTTGGCGATCTTCTCCTAAACGAGGCCTTGATGTCCAAGAGGAGATGTAGGCAGGAGAAAGCTGTCAAGATCTCATGATGATAGATGCGAAGGTGTCCCGATGTTTCGATGAGATAGCTATCATTTTCTGTGGGAGTTGACTTTCACGATCCCACTACGAACGTGCGAAGACGTCATGCCTTAGCAATCACTAAACCAACTTCCGAGGGGCTATTGACCATGACAGAGCATGATCAACCTGACCACGAGGGTCTATTTCCTGCGAGAAAATGAAGAACAAGCAAGAAACTAAGATTGAAATTTGGATAGTGCGAATATAAGACGAAAGCTTTATTAATGAAGGTACGGTTCTCTGACGTCTTGTTCTGGTCGTTGAACACAAATGAAGTACACAAAGTTGCATCTATGGCAAACTTTTAATCTAAAGAAAACCTAAAGTCTAAACGACGCCCTAAGGGTTGTATATATGGAGGAAGAGGGGGAGGGAATTTTCTGGCCCCTTGTAGGAGGAGTCAAAAACCAACCCTAACTCTCTTTTCCCCACACATACGAACTCTAAAAATAGCCTATACTTGTGTATTTCGAAATTACATGGGCATGGCACCTATATTAGCCTCTGGACGAAATTTATGAAGTGGCATCTTATATATTTCTTCCAAGGCTTCATGCACTCATTAGGGTGGCTTCAAAGTTCTGAAATCATCACTTGTAACTCTGTTCTGGTTCCCCTTGCGCATGCCATCATCTCTATGCTTGATCTTGCTCCAGTGTTCATCCTTCTTGTCCAAGCTATGCCCTTAATTTCTAAGCAAGACAAATGTATCCCATTTAGGCAGCATCATATTCTCATGAACATTAGAATCATTACCAAGAAACGTAAGTACCTGGTAATTTAGTTGGCGTGCGCGAGCTCTAGTAATTGGTCTGGTATTTCTAGCAGTAGGGGCTGTGGGTGTAACAATGGTATTGATGTCCTCATCATCCTCCCCTTCTTGAAAGCACGTCGTCCTCGATGGAAGCTCATCTTCTTCACCCAAATAAGGCTTCAAATCTGCAATGTTAGAAGTGGGACTAACCCCAAAATCTGCAGGCAACTCATGTTTATATGCATTATCATTTATTTTCTCTAACACCTTAAAAGGACCATCAGCACATGGCATTAGTTTTGATTTGGGCAAATAAGGAAATCTATCCTTACGCAAATGTAACCATGGAAGATCTCCAAGTGCAAAGACAACATGTTTTGTACCTTTATCTCCAGCAAGTTTATACTTAGCATTCATACACTCAATGTTTTCCATAATTACTCATGCATTTTTAAGATCAACTCAGCACATTGTTTAGCATCAAAATTAACCTTCTCCGAAGATGGAAGAGGCAACAAATCAATAGGTGCACGAGGTAGGAAACCATATACAATTTCAAAAGGGCACATCTTAGTTGTAGAATGCAGCGAACGATTATAAGCAAATTCATTATGAGGCAAGCATTCTTGCCACATGTTCTTGTTATTCTTCGAAACAGCCCTAAGCATAGTAGACAATGCTCTATTGACTACTTAAGTTTGTCCAATAGTTTGGGGATGACAAGTAGTACTAAAAATCAATTTAGTCCCCAACTTAGCCCATAAACATCTCCAAAAGTGGCCAAGATATTTAGTATCACGATCTAAAACAAAAGTATTTGGCACACCATGCAAGTGAATAATTTCAGAAAGAACAAATCAACAACATTAACAACATCACCTCTTTTATGACATGGTATAAAGTGTGCCATTTTTGAAAATCTATCCACGACAACAAATATGCTATCCCTCCTCTTCTTTGTTCAAGGTAATCCTAAAACAAAATCCATAGATATATCCTCCCATGGAATACTAGGTATAGGCAAAGGCATATATAAACCATGAGGATTGAGTTGTGACTTAGCTTTTGACATGTAGTGCAGCGAGCAACAAAACGCTCAACATCCCGTGTCATCTTTGGCCAAAAGAAATGTGTAGCAAGTAAGTCCTCCATCTTCTTCATGCCAAAGTGTCCTAGTAATCCTCCTCCATGCGCCTTCTGCAATAACAAAAGACAAACGGAGCTAGATGGAATGTAGAGCTTGTTAGCACGAAACACAAACCCATCGTTAACGACGAACTTGTTCCATGTTCTCCCTTCTTTACAATTCTGCAATACATCTTTAGATTCAGCATCATGCACATATTGTTCTTTGATGGTCTCCAAACCAAATATTTTAAAGTCAAGTTGTGAAAGCATAGTATAACAACGAGACAATGCATCAACAATAACATTTTATTTATCCTTCTTGTGTTTAATGACATAAGGGAACGTCCCAGTGAATTCAACCAATTTAGCTTGTCCACGGTTCAGTTTTGCCTGACTTTTGATGTGTTTCAAAGATTCATCATCAGAATGTATAAAAATTTCTTTGGGCCAAATCACACAAAATTCTTATAGAAACCGGCGAGTCCAAGAAAACTCCTCACTTGTGTGCCGTTTTGGGCTGCGGCCAACTCTCAATATCTTCAATCTTGGCTTTATCAACTTCAATTCCCTATGAACTAACAACATAGCCAAGAAAAGATACTCGGTCAGTGCAAAAGGTGCACTTCCCAAGGTTACCAAACAAACATGCATCACGTAAAGCAATAAAAACAACACGTAAATGTTCCAAATGTTCCTCCAAAGATTTGTATAAATCAGAATATCATCAAAATAGACTACCACAAATCGTCCAATGAAAGCACGTAAAACTTCGTTCATTAATCTCATGAAAGTACTAGGTGCATTTGTTAACCCAAATTTCATGACAAACCACTCATATAATCCAAACTTAGTTTTAAATGTTATTTTCCATTCATCCCCAATTTTATACGAATTTGATGGTATCCACTATGCAAATCAACTTTGGAGAATATTGTAGAGCTACTCAATTATTCATCAAGCATATCATCTAGCCTAGGAATAGGATGACGATAACGAATTGTAATATCATTAATGCCACTACAATCAACACACATACGCGATGTACCATCCTTTTATGGCACTAGAATAATAGGAACAACACAAGGACTAAGGGATTCGCGTATATAACCTTTGTCGAGTAGCTCCTGGACTTGTCGCATAATATCCATCGTTTCTCTGGATTTGTATGGTATGGTGCATGGTTGGGTAGCGATGCACTGAAAATTAAGTCAATCTGCTGCTAAATCCCTCGAATAGGCGATAATCCCGGTGGCATGTCTTGTGGAAAGACGTCAGCAAACTCTTGCAAAATGTTAGTGACAACAGGAGGCAAAGAGAAAGGCACGTCCTCGAATGAAAATAATGCCTCTTTGCACACAAAAGCATGGCAAACAGATTTGTTGAAATCTAGCTCATCAATATCAGATTTGGTGGCAAGTAAACATGCACTTTTCAATTTAATTTCAGAAGCAACACTAGATGGTTTATTATTAGGCTTCATTTGTTGCTCAAATTCTTTTGCCACAATCTGATTTTCACTCTTATTTTTCTCCTGTTTTGCTTTATTAGATCTATTAATATCATGTTTCAAAATGGAATCAGGAGACATAGGAAGCAAAGTAAAATGTTTATCCTCATGAACAAGAGTATACTGATTGTTTCTACCATGGTATACAATTTTTTTATCAAATTGCCATGGTCTACCTAGTAATAAGGAACATGCTTGCATGGGTACCACGTCACAATCAACATAATCAACATATGTAGAGATACTAAAATGCACACAGACAGTACGTGTTACCTTAACCTTGTCGCTGTTGTTGAACCATTGGATGTAGTAAGGATGTGGATGTGGTCTTGCGGTGAGAGATTGCTTCTCCACCATCTCCATGCTAGCCAAGTTGTTGCAACTCCCTCCATCAATGATGACGTGAACAGAATCTTGCTTCACAACTCCCTTTGTATTTAGCAAATTATGCCTATGATTTTGCTCAACTTGTGTGACCTGCACACTCAAAACATGTTGAGCAACTAAACTTTCATACCTGTCAGCACCTTCAGTAGCCATGTATTGCGTCTCATGATCAGAATCATGTCCACCGTGTTCTTTACTTGTAATAAGAGCCAAAGTCTCCGCATCATAGCCACTAGCGGACTCATACACACCATCCTCAGTAGCAATCATAACACGCGAAGATTGTCATTCTCTCGCATAATGACCTCTTCCCTTACAACGACGACAAATATTATCATGTGTGTGCCCTGTTGATGCCATGGATGAAGAAGAGCTCTGGGCAGGCCCAGAGGTGTATTCCTGGCAGATGGTGGTGGTGGTGCATGTTTTCTTGTATCTTGGTTGGAATTGGCGGACAAAGTCAGTGGTGCTGCAGTAGGACGTGTGGGAGTAGAGGATGTATGTGATGTCCATGATGAAGATCGACCTACAGAAAAAGTAGTTCGCGCCAATGCCTGTCGATCCTGCACTTCACGTTCAGCTTTGCAAGCAAGATGGAATAAACGAGTGATGTTATTATACTCCTTATACTATAGAATGGTCTGAATCTCTTTATTTAAACCAACCATAAAACACGCAAGCATAGCTTCATTATCCTCAACAATACCACATCTAATCATGCCAGTTTGTAATTCCTGATAATATTCTTCTACAAAAATTTTCCCTTGTCTTAAATGCTGCAACTTTTGAGGTAATTCACGTTGATAATATGGTGGAACCCAACGAGTATACATAGCAGTTTTCAAAGCAGCAAAAGTAGCTGGAATAGGATATAATCTATAATGTTCAGACCACCAAACACATGCAAAATTGTGAAAGCACAAACAGCAGCAGGAACACGTCTCTCCTCGGTATATTGTAAACATGTAAAATGTTGTTCAGTTTCTAACTCCCAAGTACGATGTATATCAGGAACATATCTACCCTCAAATGGTGGAATATTCAATTTTAGTTTAAGAAGATGGTGATGATCTTGTACCTTAAGTGGTGGTGCAGCCCTACTATTGAGATGATATACATGAGGACGACCTGGTGGTGGTGGTGCTGGTGGTTGCACGTAGTTCTGATTTTGATCAACCTCATCCTCGTAATGGTCGTCCACCTCCTCAGTAGAAGCATGAGCTACAGATGCATCAACAGCAGTAGCAGCGGCACCATAAGTTTGTCCTGGCTCAAGAGGAAAACGCTCCGCTCCCCCTGCTGGATCGCGACGTGGAGGTGGTTGTTTTTGTTCTTGCAGTGGCGCAACAGATGCGGGTAGTGGTTGTTGCAGACGCGCGAATACTTCATCGAACTTGGCGTCCAACTTGGTGTCAATTGTCTTCTCAATATCATCAATCCTATCCACTGCCTTTTTCAAAGTTGGCAATCACGTCTTCCACCTGTTGACCCAACATTTGCTGAAATTTATCATGAAGCTCCTTCTTTGTCATGTTCTCCCAGTCAATCTTGTCGGCTTGTGGTCCTGCCATGGTTAGTAGCAATAGAAACACACAATAATATGATCCTACAGACTACTAAAAAGTAGTGGTGTCACAAATCCGTCAAGCAAATCTCAAATTCATACCAGTTCTTACCAAGCAGCAGGTGGTGATCGGCAACCGTTGTAGTCAAAACTCTCAAACCTTGGAATGCTTGATTGCCAGGTGATGTCAAACGCACGATGTAGATGGATGTGGAGCTGGGAAGGATTATGATATGGTAGCAAAAAATGTGAGCAATAATCAATTCAGAGATGCAAAATTTAATAAACGTTCAACAACGGTACTAAGCCGGTCCTAGGCTAGAGCGTCCTAGAGACGCGAGCCTAGATGTAACACCCCAAATGTAAAACATCAATATTTGGCAATGTAACCAACCTTGTCATGATTAATCCCAAGTGGTTTCCTCCTTGTGTTCCCATTTTGGGTTTTTCTTTGTTTTATTTATTGCTTTGCCTTGCTATGCTTGTCATATTTCATTTTCCCATTATATGTTTGCATCATGGTTATGTCAATGTTGTGTTGTGCTATGTCTACTTGCTTTCTGATGAATGATATGTTGTTGCATGTTCCATGTGTGATCCAAGCATCATCATCACCCCTTCTCCCATCACCACGTCTCCTTCTCTTTTCTTTCTTTTTGCAAGTGCCATCTTGCCCTCCTCCATAAATGTTCAAGTTCTCCTCATAAATCTTGCCTCATCCCTTAAACCTCTCTGCCAAATTTCAGCTCTTTTGGACATGATTTGGTTGGGTTAAAAAATGCCTCAATTTTGAATATTATTCAAACTTGTTTATTTTTCTACCCCTAAAAATAAGGCAATTTATTCAAATAGAGCATAAATCCAGGGTTAGGAGGATCTTTCTATGTTTCTCATTCACCACTCCAATGTCCCTGGCCTTTTCGTTTTTGTTGGTTGTTTAATTAGTTAAGCATAAAACAATAAAATGAGAAGAAAAGGCTTACCTTTACCTACCTGGACCTCCCGCGGCCCACCAGTTTTCCCGCAGCAGCCCACCAGTGCAGTCCTCGCTCTCTCTCGTGGTAAAAACCCACATGGATGCCCGAGAGGGGCCCGCTCGCCAGTGAGTCCTCCCCCTCTCTCCTTCGTCCTCCTTGGCCCCCCTCGCTCTCACGGTAAAAGATTAGGGGCACAAGCACATGGCCACGGTGGCGAGCCAGCCGTGCCCGAGCCCCCTATAAATCCAGCAGCCCGCGTGAAGGAAATATGCCCTAGAGGCAATAATAAAGTTATTATTTATTTCCTTAATTCATGATAAATGTTTATTTATTCATGCTAGAATTGTATTAACCGAAAACTTAGTACATGTGTGAATACATAGACAAGACATATAGTCCCTAGTATATGCCTTTACGTGACTAGCTCGTTAATCAAAGATGGTTATGTTTCCTAACCATAGACATGTGTTGTCATTTGATAAACGGGATCACATCATCAGGAGAATGATGTGATTGACATGACTCATCCGTTAGCTTAGCATTATGATCGTGTCAGTTTCATTGCTACCGCTTTCTTCATGACTTATACATGTTCCTCAGACTCAGATTATACAACTCCCGAATACCGGAGGAAAACTTTGTGTGCTACCAAACGTCACAACTTAAAAGGATGATTTTAAAGGTGCTCTACAGGTGTCTCCGAAGGTGTTTTTTGGGTTGGCATAAATCAAGATTAGGATTTGTCACTCCGTGTTTCGGAGAGGTATCGCTGGGCCCTCTCGGTAATACTCATCACTATAAGCCTTGCAAGCATTGTGACTAATGAGTTAGTTGCGGGATGAAGTATTACAGAACAAGTAAAGATACTTGCCAGTAACGAGATTGAACTAGGTATGATGATACCGATGATCGAATCTCGGGCAAGTAACATACCGATGACAAAGGGACAACGTATGTTGTTATGCGGTTCGACCGATAAAGATCTTCGAAGAATATGTAGGAGCCAATATGGGCATCCAGGTTCCACTATTGGTTATTGACCAGAGAGGTGTCTCGGTCATGTCTACATAGTTCTCGAACCCATAGGATCCACACTCTTAATGTTCATTGATGATATAGTATTATATGAGTTATGTATGTTGGTGACCGAATGTTTTTCGGAGTCCCGATATGGTCACGGACATGACGAGGAACTCCAGAATGGTCCGGAGATAAAGATTGATATATGGGATAATAGTGTTTGGTCTCCGGAAGGGTTCCGGAATTCACCGGAAGGGGTTCCAGATGTTTCCCGGAATGTTTGGGTACGAGAACACTTTATTTGGGCCAAAGGGAAAGCCCACAAGGTTTTGGAAAGCGCAAAAGGAAGTTTTATGAGTCAGGCAGACGCCAGGTCCTTGGCGTCGGGTCTAAACGCCAGGAACCACGGCGTCTGGCCTGAGTCTCGAGAAGGACTCTTGCCTTTCGGGTGAAACAGACTTTGTGGAGGCTTTTACTCCAAGTTTCGACCCCAAGGCTCAACATATAAATAGAGGGGCAGGGCTAGCACCAAATACACATCAAGAAACACCAAGCCATGTGCTGGCAACCCCGTCCCCTCTAGTTTATCCTCCGTCATTGTTTCGTAGTGCTTAGGCGAAGCCCTGCGGAAATGGTTCTTCACCAACACCGTCACCACGCCGTCGTGCCACCCTAACTCACCTACTACTTCGCCCGTCTTGCTGGATCAAGAAGGTGAGGACGTCATCGAGCTGAACGTGTGCTGAACGCGGAGGTGCCGTACGTTCGGTACTTGATCGGGATGGATCGTGAAGGTGTACGACTACATCAACCGCGTTGATAAACGCTTCCGCTTTGCGATCTTCAAGGGTGTGCAGATACACTCCCCCTCTCGTTGCTATGCATCACATAGATAGATCTTGTGTGATCGTAGGATACTTTTTGAAATTACTGCGTTCCCCAACAATGGCATCTGAGCCAGGTTTATGCGTAGATGTTATATGCACCAGTAGAACACAAGTGAGTTGTGGGCGATAATAGTCATACTGCTTACCAGCATGTCATACTTTGATTCGGCGGTATTGTTGGATGAAGCGGCTCAGACAGACATTACGCGTACACTTACGCGAGACTGGATCTACCGACGTGCTTCGCACACAGGTGGCTAGTGAGTGTGTGTTTCTCCAACTTTAGTTGAATCGAGTGTGGCTACGCCCGGTCCTTGTTGAAGGTTAAAACATCATACTTGACGAAAAATTGTTGTGGTTTTGATGCGGAGGTAAGAACGGTTCTTGCTAAGCCCGTAGCAGCCACATAAAACTTGCAACAACAAAGTAGACGACGTCTAACTTGTTTTTGCAGGGCTTGCTGTGATGTTATATGGTCAAGCATGATGTGATATAAATTGTTGTATGAGATGATCATGTTTTGTATCAAGGTTATCGGCAACTAGCAGGAGCCATATTATTGTCGCTTTATTGTATGCAATGCAATCGCCATGTAATTGTATTACTTTACCACTAAGCGGTAGCGATAGTCGTAGAAACAATAGGTGGCGAAACGACAATGATGCTATGATGGAGATCAAGGTGTCACGTCGATGACGTTGGAGATCATGATGATGCCTCAGTGATGGAGATCATGAACACAAGATGATGATGGCCATATCATGTCACATATTTTGATTGCATGTCATGTTTATAATTTATGCATCTTATTTTGCTTAGGTCGGCGGTAGCATTGTAAGATGATCCCTTACTAAATTTCAAGGTATATGTGTTCTCCCTGAGTATGCACCGTTGCTACAGTTCTTCGTGTTGAGACACCACGTGATGATCGGGTGTGATAAGCTCTACGTTCACATACAATGGGTGCAAGCCAGTTTTGCACACGCAGAATACTTGGGTTAAACTTGACGAGCCTAGCCTATGCAGATATGGCCTCAGAACACTGAGACCGAAAGGTCGAGCATGAATCATATAGTAGATATGATCAACATAGTGATGTTCACCATTGAAAACTACTCCATCTCACGTGATTAACGGACATGGTTTAGTTGATTTGGATCACATGATCATTTAGATGACTAGAGGGATGTCTATCTAAGTGGTAGTTCTTAAGTAATGTGAGTAATTGAACTTTAATTTATCCTGAACTTAGTCCTGGTAGTATTGTGCAAATTATGTTGTAGATCAATAGCTCGCGTTATAGCTTCCCTATGTTTTTTATATGTTCCTAGGGAAAACTAAGTTGAAAGATGATAGTAGCAATGATGCAGACTGGGTCCGTGATCGAGGTTTATCCTCATTCTTTGCCTGTAAGAATTATGTCCTTGATGCCTTTCGCTAGGTAGCGGACCTATTGCAGGAGCAGATGCAGACGTTATGAACGTTTTGCTGGCTCAATATGATGATTACTTGATAGTTTAATGCACCATGCTTAATGGCTTAGAATCGAGACTTCAAAGACGTTTTGAACGTCATGGACCATATGAGATGTTCCAGGAGTTGAAGTTAATATTTCAAGCAAATACCCGAGTTGAGAGATATGAAGTCTCCAACAAGTTCTATGGCTAAAAAATGGAGGAGAATTGCTCAACTAATGAGCATGTGCTCAGAATGTCTGGGTACTACAATCGCTTGAATCAAGTGGGAGTTAATCTTCCAGATAAGATAGTGATTGACAAAGATCTCTAGTCACCAACACCAAATTACTAGAACTTCGTGATGAACTATATTATGCAAGGGATGACGAAAACGATTCCCGAGCTCTTCGTGATGCTGAAAATTGACGAGGGTAGAAATCGAGAAAAAGCATGAAGTGTTGATGATTAAACAAGATCACTAGTTTCAAGAAAAGGGCAAAGGGAAAGAAAGGGAACTTTAAAGAAGAATGGCAAGCAAGTTGTCACTCCCATGAAGAAGCCCAAAGCTGGACCAAAGCCTGAAACTGAGTACTTCTACTGCAAAGGAAATGGTCACTCGAAGCGGAAATGCCCTGAATATTTGGTAGATAATAAGGATGGCAAAGTGAACAAGGGTATATTTGATATACAGGATATTGATGTGTACCTTACTAGTGTTTATAGTAACCCCTGGGTATTTGATACTTGTTCGGTTGCTAAGATTAGTAACTCGAAACAGGAGTCACAGA
The DNA here is from genome assembly GCA_021437245.1 of Aegilops speltoides. Classification (NCBI taxonomy): domain Eukaryota; kingdom Viridiplantae; phylum Streptophyta; class Magnoliopsida; order Poales; family Poaceae; genus Aegilops; species Aegilops speltoides. The sequence goes on from CM038144.1 coordinate 253,350,066, forward strand.
ATGAACAGAGACTAGTTGAGGGTGAAGTGACGATGTGTGTTGGAAGTGGTTCCAAGATTGATATGATCATCATCGCACATTCCCTATACTTTCGAGACTAGTGTTGAACCTAAAAAATGTATTTGGTGTTTGCATTGAGCATAAATATGATTAGATCATATTTATTGCGATACAATTATTCAATTAAGACAGAGAATAAATTGTTATTTTGTTTACATGAATAAAAACCTTCTATGGTCATACACACAATGTTGATGGTTTATTGAATCTTGATCGTAGTGATACACATATTCATAATATTGAAGCCAAAAGATGCATAGTTGATAATGATAGTGCAACTTATTTGTGGCACTACCATTTGGGTCATATCGGTGTAAAGCGCATGAAGAAACTCCATAAAGATGTAATTTTGGAATCACTTGATTATGAATCATTTGATGCGTGCAAACCATCCCTTATGGGCAAGATGACTAAAACTCTGTTCTCCAGAACAATGGAACGAGCTAGTGACTTGTTGGAAATAATACATACCGATGTATGTGGTCCGATGAGTGTTGATGCTTGTGGCGGGTATCGTTATTTTCTGACATTCACAGATGATTTGAGCAGATATGGGTATATCTACTTAATGAAACATAAGTCTGAAACATTTGAAAAGTTCAAAGAATTTCAGAGTGAAGTGGAAAATCATCATAACAAGAAAATAAAGTCCACGATTTGATCGTGGAGGAGAATATTTGAGTTATGAGTTTGGCCTTCATTTAAATCAATGTGGAATAGTTTCACAACTCACGCCACATGGAACACCACAGCGTAATGGTGTGTCTGAACGTTGTAACCGCACTTTATTAGATATGGTGCAATCTATGATGTCTTTTACGGATTTACCACTATCGTTTTGGGGTTATGCATTAGAGACAGTTGCATTCACATTAAATAGGGCACCATCAAAATCCGTTGAGATGACGCCTTATGAACTGTGGTTCAGTAAGAAACTAAAGTTGTCGTTTCTTAAAGTTTGAGGACGCGATGCTTATGTGGAAAAGTTTCAACCTGATAAGCTCAAACCCAAATCGGAGAAGTGCGTCTTCATAGGATACCCAAAAGGAAACTGATGGGTACACCTTCTATCACAGATCCGAAGGCAAGATATTTGTTGCTAAGAATGGATCCTTTCTAGAGAAGGAGTTTCTCTCAAAAGAAGTGAGTAGGAGAAAAGTAGAGCTTGATGAGGTAATTGTACCTTCTCCCGAATTGGAAAGTAGTTCATCACAGAAATCAGTTCCAGTCATTCCTACACCAATTAGTGAGGAAGCTAATGATGATGATCATGAAACTTCATATCAAGTTACTACAGAACCTCGTAGGTCTTCCGGAGTATGGTCCGCACCAGAGTGGCATGGTAATCCTATTCTGGAAGTAATGTTACTAGACCATGATGAACCTACGAACTATGAGGAAGCGATGATGAGCCTAGATTCTGCGAAATGGCTTGAGGCCATGAAATCTGAGATGGGATCCATGTATGAGAACAAAGTGTGGACTTTGGTGGACTTTCCCGATGATCGGCAAGCCATATTAAATAAATGGATCTTCAAGAGGAAGACGGACACTGATAGTAGTTTTACTATCTACAAAGCTCTACTTGTCACAAAAGGTTTTCGACAAGTTCAAGGTGTTGACTACAATGAGATTCTCTCAACTGTAGCGATGCTTAAATCCATCCGAATCATGTTAGCAGTTGCCATATTTTATGAAATTTGGGAAATGGATGTCAAAACTGCATTCCTTAAATGAATATTTCTTAAAGAAGAGTTGTATATGATGCAACCAGAAGGTTTTGTCGATCCTAAAGGTACTAACAAGGTGTGCAAGCTCCAGCGATCCATCTATGGACTGGTGCAAGCATCTCGGAGTTGGAATATATGCTTTGATGAGTTGATCAAAGCATATGGTTTTATACAGACTTTTGGAGAAGCCTGTATTTACAAGAAAGTGAGTAGGAGCTCTGTAGCATTTCTAATATTATATGTGGATGACATATTGTTGATTGGAAATGATATAGAATTTCTGGATAGCATAAAGGGATACTTGAATAAAAGTTTTTCAATGAAAGACCTTAGTGAAGCTGCTTACATATTGGGCATCAAGATCTATAGAGATCGATTAAGACGCTTGATAAGTTTTTTCAATGAGTATATACCTTGACAAGTTTTTGAAAGAGTTCAAAAATGGGCCAGTCAAAGAAGGAGTTCTTGCCTGTATTACAACGTGTAAAGTTGAGTAAGACTCAAAGACCGACCACAGCAGAAAATAGAAAGAGAATGAAAGTCATTCCCTATACCACAGTCATAGGTTCTATAAAGTATGTTGTGTTGTGTACCAGACCTATTGTGTACCTTGCCATGAGTTTTTGCAAGGGGTACAATGTGATCTACGAGTAGATCACTGGACAACGGTCAAAATTATCCTTAGTGAGGACTAAGGAAATATTTCTTGATTATGGAGATGATAAAAGAGCTCATCATAAAGAGTTACGTCGATGCAAGCTTTTACACCGATCCGGATGACTCTAAGTCTCAATCTGGATACATATTAAAAGTGGGAGCAATTAGCTAGAGTAGCTCCGTGGAGAGCATTGTAGACATAGAATATTTGCAAAATACATACGGCTCTGAATTTGATAGACCCATTGACTAAACTTCTCTCACGAGAAAAACATGATCACACCTTAGTAGTCTTTGGGTGTTAATCACATAGCGATGTGAACGAGGTTATTGACTCTAGTAAACCCTTTGGGTGTTGGTCACATGACGATGTGAACTATGGGTGTTAATCACATACAAATGTGAATATTTGTGTTAAATCACATGGTGATGTGAACTAGATTATTGACTCTAGTGCAAGTGGGAGACTGAAGGAAATATGCCCTAGAGGCAATAATAAAATTATTATTTATTTCCTTAATTCATGATAAATGTTTATTATTCATGCTAGAATCGTATTAACCGGAAACTTAGTACATGTGTGAACACATAGACAAAACACATAGTCCCTAGTATGCCTCTACTTGACTAACTCATTAATCAAAGATGGTTATGTTTCCTAACCATAGACATGTGTTGTCATTTGATAAACGGGATCACATCATTAGGAGAATGATGTGATGGACATGACCCATCCGTTAGCTTAGCATTATGATCATGTATGTTTCATTGCTACCGCTTTCTTCATGACTTATACATGTTCCTCAGACTATGAGATTATGCAACTCCCGAATACCGGAGGAACACTTTGTGTGCTACCAAATGTCACAACATAAAAGGGTGATTATAAAGGTGCTCTACAGGTGTCTCCGAAGGTGTTTGTTGGGTTGGCATAAATCGCGATTAGGATTTGTTACTCCGTGTTTCGGAGAGGTATCTCTGGGCCCTCTCGGTAATACTCATCACTATGAGCCTTGCAAGCATTGTGACTAATGAGTTAGTTGCGGGATGAGTTATTACGGAACGAGTAAAGAGACTTGGCGGTAAGGAGATTGAACTAGGTATGATGATACCGACGATCGAATCTCGGGCAAGTAACATACAGATGACAAAGGGAACAACATATGTTGTTATGCGGTTCGACCGATAAAGATCTTCGTAGAATATGTAGGAGCCAATATGGGCATCCAGGTTCCGCTATTGGTTATTGACCAGAGAGGTGTCTCGTTCATGTCTACATAGTTCTCGAACCCGTAGGGTCCGCACGCTTAACGTTCGTTGACGATATAGTATTATATGAGTTATGTATGTTGGTGACTGAATGTTGTTCGGTGTCCCGGATATGATCACGGACATGACGAGGAACTCTGGAATGGTACGGAGATAAAGATTGATATATGGGATAATAGTGTTTGGTCTCCAGAAGGGTTCCAAAATTCACCGAAAGGGGTTCCGGATGTTTCCCGGAAGGTTTGGGTATGAGAACACTTTATTTGGGCCTAAGGGGAAAGCCCACAATGTTTCTGGAATGCGCAAAAGGAAGTTTTATGAAGTTCAGGGCGACGCCGAGGTCCTGGCGTCAGGTCCAAACGCCAGAACCACAAGCTTCGGCCTGAGTCGAGAAGGACTCTTGCCTTTCGGGTGAAACCGACTTTGTGGAGGCTTTTACTCCAAGTTTCGACCTCAAGGCTCAGCATATAAATAGAGGGGCAGGGCTAGCACCAAAGACACATCAAGAAACACCAAGTCGTGTGCCGGCAACCCTGTCCCCTCTAGTTTATCCTCCATCACAGTTTCTGTAGTTCTTAGGCAAAGCCCTGCGGAGATTGTTCTTCACCAACACCGTCACCATGCCGTCGTGCTGCCGAAACTCATCTACTACTTTGCCCATCTTGCTGGATCGAGAAGGTGAGGACGCCATCGAGCTGAACTTGTGCTGAACCCGGAGGTGCCGTACGTTCGGTACTTGATCGGGACGGATCGTGAAGGTGTACGACTACATCAACCGCGTTGATAAATGCTTCTGCTTTGCGATCTTCAAGGGTATAAAGATACACTCCCCCTCTTGTTGCTATGCATCACATAGATAGATCTTGCGTGATCGTAAGTTTTTTGAAATTGTTGCGTTCCCCAACACCGCGCCCCTCTAGGATTTCCCCGTCGCCGCCGCCACCTAGGGTTCTTCCCCTTCCCTCCTTCTCCTTCCCCGTGAGCACCAGAGCATGGCTGAGAGCATGCTCGTCATCGTCGCCGTCCCTCGAGCCGCCTCAGCCGAGTCTCTGCCTCCCCGTTGTCTCCGTCGTCCGCAGCGTCCACTCCATCGTGGAGGGAAACGCCAAGATCCACGGCACGCTGCCTCCTCTATTCCCTCCTTCTTCGGTCATCAGCGAGCACCTAGGGTTCAGATCTCGTTCCAGTCGCCTGCAGCGCGTCTCCGTTGACCTCTTCGCGTCCTAGGGTGAGCTGGGTAACGCACTTCCCAGTCATGTTCTTCCCGTGGCATGTAGTACCCCGTGAGACTCGCCCTATCCATGTCCTTGCCATGCTCCCAGTGCTCTGACGAAGCCTGAAGGTCTCTGTTGCTCGCATAGATGTAGTAGCGTCTCGGCGCTACAGTTCTCACCTAGCGCGTCCCTCCGCTGGCCTCACCCCGCACACGCGCACACCCACTCCCACGCACACCCGGCCTTGCCTTGCGCCGCCGTAAGAGCTGTCGTAGCTCGCCGAGGATGCCATGGCCTCGAGCAGAGCCATGCTCGTGCTTGAGTGCCCCATCTCTCTATTGCACAGGCTCCCTGGTCGATCCCGCGCACCCGCTGGAGCTTCTTTGCTCCGCCAGGCACCGCTGTCGCTCGCCGACATCGTAGTCATCGTCTCTGGCCTCAATCTGGAGGCCATCTCCGACTTGGTTCAGTTCAAAGGAGGCCGAACCCCCTCCCTTAGCAGTAGCACCTACCTAGCTTAGTGGCTCCCGGGCCGCGCCTCCATCGGGAAGACCCGAGATCAAATCTCCCCTAGGCGCTTAAACCCCCCCCCCCCGCCCCATCTTTTTCTGTTTTACTTAGCCACTGACAGAGAGGCCCCACATGTCATGCTCTCACACCGCGGGGCCCCATGTGTCATGCCCTCTCCCCTGTTTTCTTTCTTTAATTCATTTCAGCATATTCCATTTCTGGAAAGATGCCATATTCAATTTCTAGCATTTGCTAGCTTTCCAAATCAGGTGAGTCCATTTCTAGACATTTCCCTTTGAGGAAAAATACTATTTCCGCCATTAGCCATTTTAGGCAGGTTTGCATTTTGCAAATTTGTGAGCATTCTTCCATAGCAACCCCCACATATTATATATGTTTTTGGTCTAGAAAAATCCAATGAATCCATTGGTGGCATCCATTTCTTCTTTTTAGCAAGTTTTCACACATGTCATTTTTACATTACATTGATGTTTTGTCATTTTTGTGTATTTAAGTACAATCATGCTATGTGGTAACTTTGTATGTAAACATGCTCTTCATCATGCCTACTTGCTGCTAGAATTAATTTCATGCCATGATATGCTTTGTGGTGAGTTAAACAAATTTGCAAACATGCCTACATGAATCTGTTTTTGCCATGCTAGAATTTTGCCAAGTCTGAGTCAGTTTATATCCTGTGTCCCTTTTGCATTGAAGCTACCATAAAATCTATGAGTTTCTTGACAAAGTTCAGTAAGGGAGTTTTATTAAGTGCATTTAGTACTAGCATGCCATGCTCTTGTTTGACCTGATTAGTTCCTTTAGCATGTAGTTTACTAGCCCTAAACTTTGGTAAATGAATCTGTTTTGCATGTTTAGTGAATTCCTGCCAAGTCTATAAACTGTTATCATTTGTATTTTTGCCATGCTATTTTAAACATGTTCTAGTGGTTTCTAGAACTAGCTGCGTAATCATGTTTTGTAGTGCTTGACATGTACTTCAATGCCACACCATTTGTTTTCATGTTGGGATGCTGTAGCATATTTAGATGTTGCATCTTAAGTGCCAATGTTGTTGCTAATGTCAGTTTTGCATTGTTATTGTTTTGCTCACTGTTTGAGTTGTGTGCATCCGTTCCTCGTGTTCTTTATATCGATCAACCGAAATCTTCCAATCTATCCAGTGGCATGATTGGATTACCAAGATAGTGCCATGTTCATCATTTCCCCTTCTGAAGCACCCATATGCATTGCACATCATATCTTGCATTCCATGTCATGTCTTGCATCATGTTGCTTGTGCACTGCACCGTGATTGATTGTTGTTTCGTTGTTGTGTTCTTGCCTTGGGTAGAGCCGGGAGACGTTTTGTGAATGAGGACCCTGTCGAGTACGTTCATAGGGAGCAAGCTTTCGTTCCCATTGAGGACATTTCTGGCAAGATGATCGTAACCCCCGATATCACTTCTATCTTTGCTTGCTAGTTGTCCGTTCTATCGCTATGTCGTGCTACCTACCACTTCTTTAAATATCCTCACATGTTACCATGAAAACCCTCTAACCCACCTTCCTAGCAAACCGTTGTTTGTCTTTGTTACCGCTTTTACTCAGCCCCTCCTATAGCGTTGCTAGTTGCAGGTGCAGTGCAGGTTGTTCCATGTTGGAACATGAATATGTCGGGATATCACAATATCTCTTATTTAAATTAAGGCATCTATATACTTGGTTAAGAGTGCAAGGCTTAGCCTTTTGCTTGGTGTTTTGTTCCACTCTTGCCGCCTTAGTTTCCATCATACCGGTGTTAATTATGTTCCTTGATTTTGCATCACTAACACGGTGTCGGTTCATGGGCCCCACTTGGTAGTTCACTTTGAATAAAACTCTTCCAGCAAGGCCCAACTTTGGTTTTACCATTTGCCTAATAACAACAAAAATTTGCATAGGGAATAATTAACCCGAGGATTCTTAATCAACAACTCGGGCCAGTGCTCCTCATGGGTGTTGCTCAAAAACAGAGGCACTTGCGGTGCCACCCCTTCACCTGGGGTTTTCGATTGTCGTACGTACTGCTCATCCGATCGTGGCCTGAGACGAGATACGTGCAACTCCAATCGGAGTGTCGGCACGTCGGGAGGTCTTGCTGGTTTTGTTTTACCATTGTCGAAATGTCTTGTGCACCGGGATCCCGAGCCTGGTCAGGGTGTTCCGAGATGGAGGATTGTCTCCGCGGATCGTGAGCTTGTCATGGGCTAAGTTGGAACACCACTACATGTTTTAAACTTTCAAAAGCCGTGCCCGTGGTTATGTCGCAGATGGGAGTTTTTAATATCCAGTTGTAGTGAACTTGACACTAAACTCTTTAAAATACACCAACCGCGTAACCATGGCGGTCTCTTTTCGACAAGGTTCGGGAAGAGAACACGGTGGGGTTATGTTTGAACGTAAGTAGCTCAGGATCACTTCTTGATAATTACTAGTTTGCGATCGTTGCATAGCTTCTCATCCTGATCTGGTATTCGTAAGTTAGACACCATACATATGCTTAGTGCTTGCTGCAACCCCACCACTTAACCATGACATACCCTTTTAAGCTTTGTTAGTCTTGATACCATGGGTGATATGATTGCTGAGTCTCTGTGACTCACAGAATACTACAAACACAGTTGAAGGTACCGTTGAGTCTGATGCAGGAGATGCCACTAAGCTCCAGTGGGAGTTTGACGAAGACCGTGTCTCGTTTCTATGTTACTTATCCGGACGATCAGTAGAGGACCTAGTCAGAGTATCTAGGGATCTGTAGTCGGACACTAATATTGGTATGGATGATTGTATGATATTTATGCTACCTGGGGCAAGTGTTGCCTGGATCTCGTATTCTATCTTTTCACTTGGTTGTATGAATTTGTATATCACCTTGCTACGCGTCCGAAATGTGATTGTGCCCCAATCATTAGTTCATCACGTGATTGGGATAGAATTGCATCTTGGGCGTTACACTAGAACACTAACAAAATCACGACGCTGCACGTAAACAAGGGACGAGCACACTCTGAATATCTTTTTCCTTTTTTCACTTTATTGCACTTCTTTCTGCCCCTTTTTTTGGCTCCACAACAATTTTTTTGGAAGAAGTCTACAAATGGTCTAAAAATTGCTTAGCCAGATTTTTGTGAAATTGGAAATATTTTTCTTCTATGGGTGGCAGGAAATTTGGGGATTCCGACTTGGTCACAACTTGTAGTATGGCATGATATGGATATCGAAAACAAAGGAACAATACTGGACTCGGACTAGGCACTACAAAAAAATACACTTCTATGATGATGGCCAGAGGAACCATGTGTCGACTCACCGTTGGGAGAGATGTCATCCACTCATAGGACCGAAGGCGCCTATGATACGTCGACACGTGGCACGGCCCAACAGAGGCCCATTCCGGTGAAAAGGCCGGCCCGTTTGAATTGGTCAAAAGGTAGCGGGCTGGCCCACAGAAAGCATGTTAACGGCATGTTTGCATATAGCCCATTTACAGCCCGCTAAGTCACGGCCTGTTTCGACCTATCCGAATTAGGCCCAATAGCGTCATCTAGGCTGGCCAATATGATTCCAGCCCGTTGTAACTTCCAGCCCATGTATGGCCCATGACGTCTTTCGGTCCATATGAGGCCCTTTGTAACTCTTGGCTCATTAATGGCCCGTAGTGAAACTGGCCCGTAATGAACAGTCTATCGCTTTATACCCATTAACGGTCCATTATTCCATTGGGCCGTTTCCAGGCTTTTGGCCTTCTCAGGGCCCATTTATTCTTGGGCTCATTTCAGCATTTGGCTACTTATGGCCGCTTACTGGCCTTTTCTGCTTGTGGGCCAAATTCAGCCTGTAGTTACAGTTGGCCCATTTTGTAGCCCGTTAATCCGTTGGGCCGTTTTCATAGCGTCATCAAATACAGCCGATTAACGACAACCCGTTATTTTTAGCCCATGAAATGACAATTCAAACTCTAGCCCGTTTATGGCCCATAATGCGGTCCGTTATTGGCCCATGTTTGGCCGATCGATCATACGGCACGTAGAAGGCCCATTGATGCTACGCCCCGTAGAAGGCCCATTGTTTCTACAGCCCATAGAAAGCCAATTGTTTCTACGGCCTGTAGGAGGCCCATGGTCACTAAAGTAAATATGTAGCCCATGATTATTGTGGCCTAGTTTTAAAAAAATAGGTTATTGCCGCCACTAGCAAACAACGGAAAAAGAACTGCACTAACAACAAGCAAACAAATAAACAAGACAACAAGGAAATAAATAAGCAAGCAACTTACGCTAGGCTATCATGGCTATTACACATATTACATCCACTAGGCATCAAAGTTCGCCACCAGTGCAAATATAGGGAACAAAGTAGCATATCACATACACTGGTTGTCAAAGTTGGCGACTGGTGTAAATAAACACGGCAGCAAAACAAATCCAGAACTGAAACCACTTCAGAAGAGCTCAAGAAACAATATCCTGGGTACCCATAATGCTGGCAAGACACTTAGCAAGCTTATTAACTTTGTCTTGTTTTGCGCTTAAATCCTCCGGCGCTTGCTGTTGCAGCAGAAAGTATGCATCTGAATTCTGCAGGGACTTCCTCAGTCCTTCGGCTTCCTATCGTAGAACATCTGATCGATGTCTTTCAACTGCAAGTTGAGACTCAAGAAGCCGAACTGATTCAGGCAGTGAGTTCGAAGAGCTAGTGCCACCAGTAGTAGCCAGTAACTCAAACACTACATCGAGATAGGACTTTGGGGTTGTCTCAGTGTCTTGAATATAGTTTTTTATCAGCTTTGTTGGAGACCAACAGGAATGTCTCACTATCTTGAACCTTATCTGCATTACTTCCTTTACCATTGCATAACGGGGTACTCTTCTCCAATATTTTATCCGCATTCTAAAAGAGACACAAACAGACACATCACAAGTTTACCATGTCGTATATGAAACTCATTTTGGTAAACCAGTTCAACAGTAAGGTGGAAAGGATAATGATGTCTACTACACAACCTTCTTCTTGTAGACGTTGTTGGGCCTGCACGGGCACAGGTTTGTAGGACAGTAGCAAATTTCCCTCAAGTGGATGACCTAAGGTTTATCAATCCGTGGGGGCGTAGGATGAAGATGGTCTCTCTCAAACAACCCTGCAACCAAATAGCAAAGAGTCTCTAGTGTCCCCAACACACCCAATATAATGGTAAATTTTATAGGTGCACTAGTTCGGTGAAGAGATGGTGGCAGAGCAATTTTGTCGGGGAAACTTTCCTCCGGGAGGGGGAAATCATCACCATCGTCATCACCAACGATCCTCTCATCGGGAGGGGGTCAATCTCCATCAACATCTTCACCAGCACCATCTCCTCTCAAAACCCTAGTTCATCCCTTGTATCCAATCTTGTATCAAAACCACAAATTGGTACCTGTGGGTTGCTAGTAGTGTTGATTACTCCTTGTAGTTGATGCTAATTGGTTTACTTGGTGGAAGATCATATGTTCAGATCCTTAATGCATATTATTGCTCCTCTTATTATGAACATGAATATTCTTTGTGAGTAGTTACGTTTGTTCCTGAGGACATGGGTGCAGTCTTGCTATTAGTAGTCATGTGAATTTGGTATTCGTTCGATATTTTGATGAGATGTATGTTGTCTATCCTCTAGTGGTGTTATGCGAATGTCGACTACATGACACTTCACCATTATTTGGGCCTAGAGGAAGGCATTGGGAAGTAATAAGTAGATGATGGGTTGCTAGAGTGACAGAAGCTTAAACCCTAGTTTATGTGTTGCTTCGTAAGGGGCTGATTTGGATCCATATGTCTAATGTTGTGGTTAGGTTTACCTTAATACTTCTTTTATAGTTGCGGATGCTTGCAATAGGGGTTAATCATAAGTGGGATGCTTGTCCAAGTAAGGGCAGTTCCCAAGCACCGGTCCACCCACATATCAAATTATCAAAGTACCGAACGCGAATCATATGAGCATGATGAAAACTAGCTTGACGATAATTCCCATGTGTCCTCGGGAGCGCTTTTCTCATTATAAGAAATTGTCCAGGCTTGTCGTTTGCTACAAAAAGGATTGGGCCACCTCGCTGCACTTTATTTACTTTCATTGCTTGTTACTCGTTACAATTTATCTTACCACAAAACTATCTGTTACCTACAATTTCAGTGCTTGCAGAGAAAACCTTACTGAAACCCGCTTGTCATTTCCTTTTGCTCCTCGTTAGGTTCGACACTCTTACTTATCGAAAGGACTACGATAGATCCCCTATACTTGTGGGTCATCAAGACTCTTTTCTGGCGCCGTTGCCGAGGAGTGAAGCGCCTTTGGTGGGTGGAACTTGGTAAGGAAACATTTATATAGTGTGCTGAAATTTTCTGTCACTTGCTACTATGGAAACTAATCCTTTGAGGGGCTTGTTTGGGGTATATTCACCCCGACCAGAAGAGCAAAGAGTTGCTCCTCAACCTACTGAACCTACTGAAAATATTTACTTTGATATTCCTTTGGGTATGATAGAGAAACTGCTAGCTAATCCCTTTGCAGGAGATGGAACATTGCATCCCGATTTACACCTTATCTTTGTGGATGAAGTTTGTGGATTATTTAAGCTTGCAGGTATTCCTGATGATTTTGTCAAAAGGAAGGTCTTCCCTTTATCTTTGAAGCGAGATGCATTGACATGGTATATGCTATGTGATGATACGAGATCTTAGAATTATAAACGACTGAAGTTGGAATTTCACCAGAAGTTCTATCCTATGCACCTTGTTCATCGTGATCGTAATTACATATATAATTTCTGGCCTTGCGAAGGAGAAAGCATCGCTCAAGCTTGGGGGAGGCTTAAATCAATGTTATATTCATGCCCCAATCATGAGCTCTCCAGAGAAATGATTATTCAAAACTTTTATGCTTGGCTTTCTCCCAATGATCGCACCATGCTTGATACTTCATGTGTCGGTTCTTATATGCTGAAGACTACTGAATTCAAGTGGGACTTATTGGAAAGAATTAAACGCAACTCTGAAGATTGGGGTTCCTACGATGGTAAGGAGTTAGGTATAACACCTAAGTTTGATTGTGTTAAATCTTTTATGGATACCGATGCTTTTCGTGGATTTAGCGCTAAGTATGGACTTGACTCTGAGATAGTAGCTACTTTTTGTGAATCTTTTGCTACTCACATTGATCTCCCTAAGGAGAAGTGGTTTAAATATAATCCTCCCATTGAAGTAAAAGTAGTTGCACCTATTACAGTTGAAGAAAAGACTGTCACTTATAATGATCCTATTGTTCCTACTACTTATGTTGAGAAACCTCCTTTTCCTGTTAGGATAAAGGATCATGCAAAAACTTCGACCGTTGTTCATTAGAGTAATACTAGGACTTATACACCTCCTGAGCAAATCAAAGTTGAACCTAGTATTGCTATGGTTAAAGATCTCTTGGATGATAATTTAGATGGGCATGTTATTTTCTATGGTGAGACTGCTAGTATTGTTAGACCAGATGCTAAGATACGTAGACCCGTTGTAGGCATGTCTGTTATTTCTGTTAAAATAGTAGATCATTGTTATCATGGCTTATGTGACATGGGTGCTAGTGCTAGTGCAATACCCTATGACTTATATAAAGAAATTATGCATGATATTGCACCCGCTGAATTGGAAGGTATTGATGTTACTATCAAGCTTGCCAATAGAGATACTATTTCACCAGTTGGGATTGTTAGAGATGTAGAAGTCTTGTGTGGGAAGGTTAAATATCCTGCTGATTTTCTTGTTCTTAGTTCCCCACAAGATGACTTTTGCCCCATTATTTTTGGTAGACCCTTATCGAATACTGTTAATGCTAGGACTGATTGCAAAAAGGATGTTGTCGCAATTGGCTTAGGGGATATGTCTCATGAGTTTAATTTTGCTAAGTTTCGTAGACAACCCCGTGATAAAGAATCACCTAGTAAAGATGAGATTATTGGTCTTGCTTCTATTGCGGTACCTCCTACAGATCCGTTGGAACAATATTTGCTAGACCATGAAAATGATATGTTTATGAATGAAAGAAGGGAAATAGATGAAGTGTTCCTTCAACAGGGACCTATTCTGAAACACAACCTACCTGTTGAAATCCTAGGGGATCCCCCTCCACCCAAGGGTGATCCCGTGTTTGAGCTCAAACCATTACCTGATAATCTTAAGTATGCTTATCTTGATGAAAAGAAAATATATCCTATTATTATTAGTGCTAACCTTTCAGAGCAAGAAGAAGAAAGATTATTGAAAACTGTAAAGAAGCACCGTGCTGCTATTGGATATACTCTGGATGATCTTAAGGGCATTAGTCCCACTCTATGCCAACAAAAAATAAATGTGGAGAAAGACGCCAAACCAGTTAGAGATCCTCAACGACGGTTAAACCCTAAGATGAAAGAAGTGGTAAGAAAGGAGATACAAAAACTCCTTGAGGCAGGTATAATTTATCCCGTTGCTGATAGTGATTGGGTAAGTCCTGTCCATTGCGCTCCTAAAATGGGAGGTATTACTGTTGTTCCTAATGATAAAGATGAATTGATCCCGCAAAGAATTATTACAGGTTATATGATGGTAATTGATTTCCGTAAATTAAATAAAGCTACTAAGAAAGATCATTGCCCTTTAGCTTTTATTGATCAAATGCTAGAAAGACTATCCAAACACACACATTTTTCCTTTCTAGATGGTTATTCTGGTTTCTCTCAAATACCTGTGTCAGCGGAGGATCAATCAAAAACTACTTTTACTTGCCTTTTCGGTACTTTTGCTTATAGACGTATGCCTTTTGGTTTATGTAATGCACCTGCTACCTTTCAAAGATGTATGATGGCTATATTCTCTGACTTTTGTGAAAAGATTTGTGAGGTATTCATGGATGATTTCTCGGTTTATGGATCCTCTTTTGATGATTGCTTGAGCAACCTTGATCGAGTTTTGCAGAGGTGTGAAGACACTAGTCTCGTCTTGAATTGGGAAAAGTGCCACTTTATGGTTATTGAAGGCTTTGTCTTGGGGCATAAGATTTCCGAGAGAGGTATTGAAGTTGATAAAGCTAAAGTTGATGCTATTGAAAAGATGCCATGTCCCAAGGACATAAAAGGTATAAGAAGTTTCCTTGGTCATGACGGTATTTATAGGAGGTTCATTAAGGACTTCTCTAAAATCTCTAGGCCTCTGACTAATTTACTGCAAAAAGATATTCCTTTTGTCTTCGATGATGATTGTGTAGAAGCATTTGAAATACTTAAGAAAGCTTTGATCACTGCACCTATTGTTCAGCCTCCTGATTGGAATTTACCTTTTGAAATTATGTGTGATGCTAGTGATTATGATGTAGGTGATGTTCTAGGGCAAGGAGTTGATAAGAAATTGAATGCTATCCAGTATGCTAGTAAAACTCTTGATACTGCCCAAAGAAATTATGATACTACTAAAAAAGAGTTCTTAGCAGTTGTATTTGCTTGTGATAGGTTTAGACCTTATATTGTTGATTCTAAAGTTACTATTCACACTGATCATGATGTTATTAAATATCTTATGGAAAAGAAAGATGCTAAGCCTAGACTTATTAGATGGGTTCTCTTGCTCCAAGAATTTGACTTGCATATTATTGATAGAAAGGGAGCTGAGAACCCCGTTGCAGACAACTTGTCTAGATTAGAGAATGTTCTTGATGACCCACTGCCTATTGATGATAGCTTTTCTGATCAACAATTAGCGGTCATTAATGCTTCTCGTACTGCTCCTTGGTATGCTGATTATGCTAATTACGTTGTTGCTAAATTTATACCACCTAGTTTCACATACGAACAAAAGAAAAAGTTCTTTTATGATTTAAGACATTACTTCTGGGATGACCCACACTTTTATAAAGGAGTAGATGGTGTTATTAGACGTTGCGTACCTGAGCATGAACAGGAACAGATCCTACGCAAGTGTCACTCTGAATCATATGGAGGACACCACGCTGGAGATAGAACTGCACATAAGGTATTGCAATCCGGTTTTTATTGGCCTTCTCTCTTCAAAGATGCTCATATGTTTGTCTTATCTTGTGATGAATGTCAAAGAATTGGTAATATTAGTAGACGACAAGAAATGCCTACAAATTATTCTCTTGTTATTGAACCATTTGATGTTTGGGGTTTGATTATATGGGACCTTTTCCTGCCTCTAATGGTTACACACATATTTTAGTTGTTGTTGATTATGTTACTAAGTGGGTAGAAGCTATTCCAACTAGTAGTGCTGATCATAACAATTCTATTAAGATGCTTAAAGAAGTTATTTTTCCGAGGTTTGGAGTCCCTAGATATCTTATGACTGATGGTGGTTCACATTTTATTCATGGTGCTTTCCATAAGATACTTGCTAAGTATGATGTTAATCATAGAATCGCATCTCCTTATCACCCGCAGTCTAGTGGTCAAGTAGAGTTGAGCAATAAAGAGCTCAAATTAATTTTGCAAAAGACTGTGAATAGATCTAGAAAGAATTGGTCCAAGAAACTTGATGATGCATTATGGGCCTATAGAACTGCATACAAAAATCCAATGGGTATGTCTCCGTATAAGATGGTTTATGGAAAAGCATGTCACTTACCTCTTGAACTTGAACATAAAGCATATTGGGCTATTAAAGAGCTCAACTATGACTTCAAACTTGCCGGTGGGAAGAGGTTATTTGACATTAGCTCACTTGATGAATGGAGAACCCAAGCCTATGAGAATGCCAAGCTATTCAAAGAAAAATTCAAACGATGGCATGACAAAAGGATACAAAAGCAAGAATTTAACGTAGGTGATTATGTGTTATTATTCAACTCTCGTTTAAGATTTTTTTGCAGGAAAACTTCTCTCCAAATGGGAAGGTCCTTACGTTATCGAGGAGGTCTATCGTTCCGGTGCTATAAAAATTAACAACTTCGAAGGCACAAGTCCGAGGGTGGTGAACGGTCAAAGAATCAAACATTATATCTCAGGTAATCCTATCAATGTTGAAACTAATATTGTTGAGACCGTAACCCCGGAGGAATACATAAGGGACACTTTCCAGAACGTGTCAGACTCCGAAGAGGAATAGGTATGTGGTACGGTAAGTAAACCGACTCCCAAACAATTCTAATGGCAGTTTTTATCCGTTTTGGAATATTTCAGAATTTTGGAAAGAAAGAAGTAATCCAAGAAGGACACGAGGCCTCCACGAGGGTGGAGGGTGCACCCACCTTGCCTGGGCGCGCCCCCTGTCTCGTGGCCACCTCGTGTGCCTCCCGGACTCCGTTTTCTTGCACGTTACGTATTTTGGTTGGTAAAAATTCATTATATAATCTCCCGAAGGTTTTGACCACCGTATCATGCAAATATCCTCTGTTTTCATTTCGAGCTGTTTTTCTGACAGATCTAGAGCACCTTGACGTCTCCAAGCGCTCCCAAGGACAACTTTTTCAAGAGGGTTATCAACCCCTATCTCGCGGAGGTGCTGCAACACCCTCAAACCATTAAGATGCGTGAGGGGGTGCTGCACATCCGCGATGTGGAGGGACCAAGGCATACTGGAAGCGTGGAGACAAAGCTCGAAGCCGTGGAGCAACCAGTTTTTAAGTGCCAAGGGATGGTGGAGCATGGACTCAACGCCAACCAAATGATGATCACGGAGTTCAGCAACAACCACAAGCTAGATGCCAAGGTCATTAGGGAGACCATCTTCAAGCTTCAAGAGAAAATCGAGCACCTCCAAGCCCAGATCTATGACCTGCAAAACCAAAACTGTGAGTATGAATATAGATTCAAGAGCATGAGTTTGGCTGCAGATTTGAGGATCCTAGAGACTCGTTCATCCTTCTATGATGGTGAGCCTATGCCTTGGAAGATGGACGACAAGCCTACATCATCAACAACCCCTACTTCACCACCTCCGAGGACACAATTACATGGGTATGGGCACTCCCCTTGGCAACTGCCAAGCTTGGGGGAGGTGCCCCGGTATCGTATCACCATCACACTCCTATCTTTACTACTTTATTTAGTTCGATCCTTTTAGTAGTATCTTGATCTAGTAGATTGAAGCTTTGGTATCAATTAGTTTCGAGTTTTGCTTTGTGATCTCTTTATGTAATCGAGTCCCTGAGCTATCGATAATAAAGATTAGTGTTGAGTCAAGGGCTTTGCTATCTTGCTATGATCTTGAGGAAGTAGAAAGAATAAAAAGAATAAAAGAGTTCATATTGATCTTATGGATAGTAATGACTTCACACATAAAAAGTATGAGGCATAAAAGTTGCTGAGAGTTGACAAACGTAGTTTTGGTCATCGTTGCAATTAATAGGAAGTAATAAGGAAAGAGAGGTTTTCACATACAAATATACTATCTTGGACATCTTTTATGATTGTGAGCACTCATTAAGTATGACATGCTAAAAGAGTTGATGTTGGACAAGGAAGACAATGTAATGGTTTATGTTTTCTCACATCTCAGTTAAAGTATATTATCATTGATCTTCCCAACATGTTGAGTTTGCCTTTCTCCATCATGCTAGCCAAATTCCTTGCACCAAGTAGAGATACTACTTGTGCTTCCAAATATCCTTAAACCCAGTTTTTGCCATGAGAGTCCACTATACCTACCTATGGATTGAGTAAGATCCTTCAAGTAAGTTGTCATGTTGCAAGCAATAAAAATTGCTCTCTAAATATGTATGACTTATTAGTGCAGAGAAAATAAGCTTTATACGATCTTGTTATGGAAGCAATAAAAGGGACAGACTGCATAATAAAGGTCCATATACAAGTGGCAATATAAAGTGACGTTCTTTCGCATTAAGATTTTGTGCATCCAACCCTAAAAGCACATGACAACCTCTGCTTCCCTCTGCGAAGGGCCTATCTTTTACCTTATGTTTTTACTTTATGCTTGAGTCAAAGTGATATTCACCTTTCCCTTTTTCATTTTATCCTTTGGCAAGCTCCACGTGTTTGAAAGATCTTGATATATATATATCCAATTGGATGTAAGCTAGCATGAATTATTATTGTTGACATCACCCAAAGGTGAATACGTTGGGAGGCAACACAATAAGCCCCTATCTTTCTCAATGTCCGATTAAAACTCCATAACCACAAGTATTGCGTGAGTGTCAGCAATTGTAGAAGACTATATGATGGTTGAGTATGTGGACTTGCTGAAAGGCTCTATTCTTGACTCTTTCTAATGTTATGATAAATTGCAATTGCTTCAATGACTGAGATTATAGTTTGTTAGTTCCCAATGAAGTTTCTGAACCATACTTGACATTGTGACTTGATTGTTACTTCAGCATAAGAAATCATATGACAAAATCTATTTATGTTGCTGTTATAAGAATGATCATGATGCCCTCATGTCCGTATTTTATTTTTATCGACACCTCTATCTCTAAACATGTGGACATATTTTTTGATTTCGGCTTCCGCTTGAGGACAAGCGAGGTCTAAGCTTGGGGGACTTGATACGTCCATCATGCCTTTATATCAATATTTATTGCATTATGGGCTGTTATTACACATTATGTCTCAATACTTATGGCTATTCTCTCTTATTTTACAAGGTTTACCATGAACAGGGGGAATGCCGGCAGTTGGAATTTTGGCTAGAAAAGGAGCAAATATTGGAAACCTATTCTAAACAGCTCCAAAAATCCTGAAACTCCACGGAAGTCATTTTTGGAATTAATAAGAATTATTGAGCAAAGAAAACACCAGAGGGGCCCACACCCTGGCCAGGAGGGTGGGGGCGCGCCCACCCCTATTGAGCGCGCCCCCTGTCTCCTGGGCCCCCTGGTGGCCCTCCGGTGCCCATCTTTTGCTATATGAAGGCTTTTAACCTGGAAAAAATCATAAGCAAGCTCACGGGACGAAACTCCGCCGCCATGAGGCGGAACCTTGGTGGAACCAATCTAGGGCTCAGGCAGAGCTCTTCTGCCGAGGAAACTTCCCTCTGGGAGGGGGAAATCATCACCATCGTCATCACCAACGATCCTCTCATCGGGAGGGGGTCAATCTCCATCAACATCTTCACCAGCACCATCTCCTCTCAAAACCCTAGTTCATCTCTTGTATCCAATCTTGTATCAAAACCACAAATTGGTACCTGTGGGTTGCTAGTAGTGTAGATTACTCCTTGTAGTTGATGCTAATTGGTTTACTTGGTGGAAGATCATATGTTCATATCCTTAATGCATATTATCACTCCTCTCATTATGAACATGAATATGCTTTGTGAGTAGTTATGTTTGTTCCCGAGGACATGGGTGAAGTCTTGCTATTAGTAGTCATGTGAATTTGGTATTCGTTCGATATTTTGATGAGATGTATGTTGTCTCTCCTCTAGTGGTCTTATGTGAACGTCGACTACATGACACTTCACCATTATTTGGGCCTAGAGGAAGGCATTGGGAAGTAATAAGTAGATGATGGATTGCTAGAGTGACAGAAGCTTAAACCCTAGTTTATGTGTTGCTTCGTAAGGGGCTGACTTGGATCCATATGTCTAATGTTGTGGTTAGGTTTACCTTAATACTTCTTTTGTAGTTGCGGATGCTTGCAATAGGGATTAATCATCAGTGGGATGCTTGTCCAAGTAAGGGATGTACCCAAGCACCGGTCCACCTGCATATCAAATTATCAAAGTACCTAACGCGAATCATATGAGCATGATGAAAACTAGCTTGACGATAATTCCCATGTGTCCTCGGGAGCGCTTTTCTCATTATAAGAAATTGTCCAGGCTTGTCCTTTGCTACAAAAAGGATTGGGCCACCTTGCTGCATTTTATTTACTTTCATTGCTTGTTACTCGTTATAATTTATCTTATCACAAAACTATATGTTACCTACAATTTCAGTGCTTGCAGGGAAAACCTTACTGAAAACCGCTTGTCATTTCCTTTTGCTCCTCGTTGGGTTCGACACTCTTACTTATAGAAAGGACTACGATAGATCCCCTATACTTGTGGGTCATCATGAGCCCACCCGGAGCGCGATTTCCGAAGGCCTCTGGTTTGTTCGCAATCCCGGGGCTCCCAAGCCGGGCAACGGCGCACGAGATGGTGTCGGCTCATGAGTCGAGGCCGCTGCTGGAGGGCCGCGGGCTTGCGCTCCCAGCGTTCTTCTTCCAAAGCGACCTCTGGGGCATGGAGGCCGTGCCCAGGGCTCCTCCGCTAGTTCTCGCTGGTGGTTGGGCGATCTGCGCGATGGATGCATCTTCAAGCGGCAGGACTGGACCACGCCATGCCCCACCCATACTGCGGGGAGCGTTTGAAGGCCCCCCGGCCACCAGCACCCTGCTGGAGACGGGCGAGTCTCCTCGTGACCCTCTGGCAGACTAGGTGTAGGATCGTTGAAGGTGAGAGTGTCTAGAGGGGGGGTGATTAGACTACTCGACAAGATAAAAAATTATGCCTTTTGACAAAGACAAGTTTTTGGCAGATTTTGCATATCACACAAGTCAAGCAGCTTACTACACATGCAATTCTAGAGTATGGGTAGCGGAAAGTAAATTGCACAAGTAGTAAAGAGAAGTGGAGAAGATCAAACGCGGTTTGGAGACACGGAGATTTTTCTCGTGGTTCCGATAGGTGGTGCTATCGTCAATCCACGTTGATGGAGACTTCAACCCACGGAGGGTAACGGCTGCGAGAGTCCACGGAGGGCTCCACCCACGAAGGGTCCACGAAGAAGCAACCTTGTCTATGCCATCATGGCATACGCCCACGGAGGACTAGCCTTACTCGGGGTAGATCTTCACGAAGTAGGTGATCTCCTTGCCCTTACAAACTTCTTGGTTCAACTCCACATCTTGACGGAGGCTCCCAAGCGACACCTAACCAATCTAGGAGGCACCACCCTCCAAAAGGTAATAGATGGTGTTGGTGATGATGAACTCCTTGCTCTTGTGCTTCAAATGATAGTCTCCCCAACACTCAATTCTCCTCACTGATTTGGCTGTGGTGGAAGAAAGGATTGAGTGGAAAGCAACTTGGGAAGGCTAGAAATCAAGTTTCATATGGTGGGAGTGGAGCAACTTGATCTCAACACAAGGGTAGGTAGTTTTCTTCTCGAAATGTAAGGTAGGAGTGGTAGTACTTTCGATGGCTCTCTCCACGAATGAAGAGGGGTGGAGGGTATTTATAGCCTCCACACAAAATCCAACCGTTACACACATTTGACCAATCTCGGTCAGACCGAAGTTGACAACTCGGTGAGACCGAAAGTTCAAATCTTGTGAACGTTGGGATTTTCGGTGGGACCGAAAATACAATCTCGGTGAGTCCAATTCTTCCAAAGACTAGGGTTTGCCAATCTCGGTGGGACCGACTTTATCATCTCGGTGACACCGATTTGATGACAGAAGGTTACAGAAGCTTGGCAACACTAGTTTCGGTGAGACCGAGTTTGGAATCGGAAAATCCGAAATTTCTAGGGTTTGGCTATATGGCTGAGGTGGTTCATCTCGGTGTGACTGAGTTTATGAAATCGGTGAGACCGAGATTACTTATGAGTGTATGTTGGAATGAAAGATTGCTGATAGTTTGGAAGATAGATCACCAAGCACTTTGAACAACCAGATCATTATCATAACCTCATCCCCTTTTAATAGTATTGGCTTTCCTATGGACTCAATGTGATCTTGGATCACTAAACCAAAAATGGAGTCTTGAGCTTTTGCTAATGCTTGCCTTAGCATTCTAGGGGTCCACCTCTTCAGTCCTTTTGCCATGCCAAAGTGATTGACTTTCCTGAAACATACTTGATAAAAGCATTAGTCCAACCACAAAGTATGTTGTCATTAATTACCAAAACCACCCAGGGAGCAAATGTGCTTTCAATCTCCCCCTTTTTGGTAATTGATGGCAACACACAAAACAAGACATCAAAGCTTACTAAAACAAAGACAGAATTATCACTAAAGCTTTGACAAACATGTAGTACACAGTTTCCCCCTACAAGTGTGCAAGATTTTCATAGATTATGGTTTTGGACTACCACAAGCACACAAGAGAGAAGAACAAGATGTGCTACATGCAGCTTGGCTATATGCATCAGAGCAGATGAGAATAAGTGAGTGATAATGCATATGTGCATGGTGATTTCTTGCAAACAGATATTCACAGGCAAGTCACCATCATGCATATTCTGCAAGATGCATATACTTACCTTGAGGTTCCTTGGCATTGTACCTGAAGAAATAAACTTGGGAAAACAAGGTTAGATAACACAAGAGTATTTCTTCAACCAACAGCAAGAACATCAAGAGTATCAAGCCAGGGATGACATGTATAAAGAGTGTCTCATATTGAGCACAAGCTTGAATCAGCAAACATGTCTCCTGAAACTAAAAGATTTGTCAATGAACTCTGAGAGATTTTACTTTCCATAAGATATCAATTGTGAGAGCGAAGAAAGCAAAATCAAAAGAATGATGCCAAAAGTAATATTCAATGTGAAACACGGCAAAGCTTTGATGTGATTCTCTCCCCCTTAAGGTAAGATTGCTCTTCTTCTCCCCCTAAATTGTCTCTTCTCCCCTTATCTCCCCCTAAATCGTCTCCCCCTTTGACATCAAGTGCCGAAAAGGACAGCAAACTAGGAAGGTCAGGAAAGAATGGAAGAAAGAAGTGGGATCCTTAAGAATCACAACTGGGTAAAAGGAAATATGCATAGACAATCATTGAATAGAGCTGCAGAAGATGATATCCTGAAAGAAAATCGGTGACACCGAAGTGAGATGGATCGGTGGATCCGAAAGTCTGGGACTTAGGGTAGATCCTTTTTCGGTCAGACCGAAATTGTTAAGTCGGTGACGTAGAGTTTAATTCCAAGGAAATATAGAAATAATTCAGCTCACTTTGCAAGGAATGTTTCAAAAGATTTGCAATGAATTTGTAAATGATTTTCAAGGAATTGATCAGAGCCAAAAGGAGATTCACAAAAACAGAAGAATAGAAATGAAAAAGATTGCTAGATGAAGTTTTTTTTAATTAAAAAGAAGACTTAATGAGAGAACATAAGAGAAAATAGAAAAACTCCAAATCATATGTACTTCATCTAGATAGGGGTCGGCGACTAGGTCACCTATGTTTGAGTATATTGACTTAGGAGTCAAATGAGAACATTTGATCATAGGTCATACTCATCGTTTAAGCTCAAAATGGGGTTGCCATTTTTCGATTAAGCATTTGATGTGATCACATCTTATGAAGTTGCTTGTACTCATGACTTTGAGCAAAGCTCCTTCAAGATGTGAAGAACATACCTTGGGCTTGTTGTTGCTTGTACTCATGTAGGTGAACTTGAAGTAGATGCTCATAGAATGTGAAGTTGAAGCACCATTTCCAATTGTATAGTTCATCTTCCTACATGGGTTAGGCAAGCAAGGAAATACTCTAGAATATCCAAGATGACAAGAGTGAAATACTAGATGTATTAGGTGTCAAAAAGGATATGTGAAATTTTGTTCCTTGAACTCAACATCCCAAAGGGCTAGATACTTGGTTAATGACAAGATTACTCATGATTTGAGTGTGTGGTAATCTTGTGGAATGTAGATCATCCAAGTACGCAAGGAGTTAGATGCAATACAAGGGGCAAATGTGTCCAAGACATATGATCATCATCATAAGAGAAATATCAAGGATTAGTCAAGTAGGCTCATGCCTTGCATGCATCAATGGAGTTTTCACTCCAAGTTTGAAGCATCAATGATGTTCAACTCACTCCTTAAGCGACAAAACACTTTCTCATCAAGTGGTTTTGTAAAGATATCGACAAGTTGTTTGTCAATCGAACATGCTTAAGATCGATGTCACCCTTGGCAATGTGATCACGAATAAAGTGGTGACGAACTTCAATGTGTTTCGTGCGAGAGTGTTGCACGGGATTGTGTCCAATCTTAATTGCACTCTCATTGTCACAAAGCAAAGGAACATGTCTCGCATGTATCCCATAATCCATAAGCGTTTGTGTCATCCATAGCAACTGAGCACAACATGAACCAGCAGCTATATATTCTGCTTCGGCAGTAGATAAAGATACCGAATTTTGTTTCTTGGAGGACCAAGATACAAGGGATCGACCAAGGAATTGACACGTACCCGAAGTTGACTTTCTATCAACCCTGTCTCCGGCATAGTCCGAGTCGGAATAGCCAACAAGATCGAAAGAGGCCCTCTTAGGATACCAAATGCCAAAGTTTGGTGTGTGTATCAAATATCTCACAATTCTTTTAACAGCTTTAAGATGACATTCTTTAGGGGCTGCTTGATATCGAGCACACATGCATATACTCAACATTATGTCAGGACGAGAAGCACAGAGATATAGTAGAGAACCAATCATGGATCGATAAACCTTTTGATCAACAGGTTCTCCATCTTTTGTCAAGTCATTATGTCCACTAGTAGGCATGGGGGTTTTCATACCTTTGCTTTCTTGCATGTTGAACTTCTTGAAGAGATCCTTAGTGTACTTTGTTTGTGAGACAAAAGTACCCTCCTTAGATTGCTTGATTTGCAACCCAAGGAAGAATTTGAGTTCACTCATCATGGACATCTCATACTTCTCCGACATTAGCTTTCCAAACTTCTCGCTAAAATGAGGGTTAGTTGATCCAAAGATAATATCATCAACATATATTTGGCACACAAATAGTTCACCATCAACCCTTTTCGTGAATAGCGTTGAGTCTATTTTTCCAATCTCAAATCCTTTTTCAAGAAGAAAGCTAGTCAAGCATTTGTACCAAGCTCTAGGAGCTTGTTTAAGACCATAAAGAGCTTTGTGCAACTTGTAAACATGATTAGGCTTTTTAGGATTCACAAATCCGGGAGGTTGTTTCACAAATACTTCCTCCTCAATTTCACCATTTAGGAAAGCACTTTTAATGTCCATTTGATAGAGAGTAATATCATGGTGGTTGGCATAAGCAAGAAGAATGCGAATGGACTCAAGTCTAGCAACGGGGGCATAGGTCTCACCATAGTCCATACCTTCGACTTGTGTGTAACCTTGAGCTACGAGACGAGCCTTGTTGCGGATGACTTGTCCATCTTCATCTTGCTTGTTCCGAAACACCCATTTGGTTCCAATGACGTTTTGGTCATCATTGGGTTTCTCTACCAAAGTCCATACGTTGTTCCTCTCGAAGTTGTGTAGCTCTTCGTGCATAGCGTTCACCCAATCCGGGTCTTCAAGTGCTTCTTCTACCTTCATAGGTTCAAGACTAGAGATAAATGAGTAATGCTCACAAAAGTTAGCTAAGCGAGTTTTAGAGCGAGTAATTCTCCCGGAGTCGATGTCGTTCATCATTTGTTCCACGGGATGATTCTTCTTGACTCTTGCTCGAACTCGGGATAGCTTTCGTTGTGGTTGTGGCTGAGCTTCCTCATCATCCTCATCTTCCTCTTCTTCTTCATCATTGTTGGTGTTGTCTTGAGGTGGTGGAGAAGGAGGTTGTGGTGGATCTTCTTGTCGCACTTCCTCATCTTGGTGAGTTCCACTTGTGGAGGCCTCCATGTTGCCTTGAGGTTCATCTTGCCGTGAGGTAGGGGCTCCACATATGTAGATGAGGTACTCTCCTTCACTTCCATGGGACGGATCTTTCCAATAGATAAATCTTGAATAGCTTCCGATGGGTCCTTGTCTCCTACATCAATAGGCATTTGCTCTACTTGCGAGCCATTAGATTCATCAAATTCACATCTACCGTCTCTTCAACCTTTGGGTGAAATTATTGTAGACACGGTAGGTGTGGGAGTTTGATCCATAACCGAGGAAAAAGCCTTCATGAGTTTTAGGAGCAAATTTAGACCGACGATGCTTATCAAGGATATAGCATTTTGAACCAAAGACACGAAAGTATCCCACTTGGGGTTTGTTACCGGTAAGGAGCTCGTATGAAGTCTTGCCGAGGAGCTTATGAAGATAAAGCCTGTTGATAGCATGACAAGCTGTCTCGACCGCTTCACCCCAAAAGTGCTTCGGTGTCTTGTATTCATCAAGCATCGTTCTCGCCATCTCAATGAGCGTTCGGTTCTTCCTCTCAACAACTCCATTTTGTTGAGGTGTGTACGTAGCCGAGAACTCATGTAGAATCCCTTCCTCATCGAGAAAAGAGTCCACGTGGGCGTTCTTGAACTCCGTTCCATTGTCCTCCGAACTTTCTTGATCTTCACCTCAAATTGATTTTGGGCCTTTCTAGCAAAGGTTTTGAAGATTCTCTGAACTCGCGATTTGTCATCAAGGAAAAATACCCACGTAAATCTGGAATAATCATCAACTATAACTAGACCAAAGGAGTTACCACCAAGGCTTTTGTAAGCATTGGGACCAAGAGATCCATATGAAGAAGCTCAAGCGGTCTCTTTGTGGTCATGATGTTCTTCACGGATGACTTCCACCTACTTGTTTTCCTGCTCGACAAGCACTACAAAGTCTATCTTTGTCAAAGAGAACATCTTTAACACCAAGAATATGATCACCTTTGATTAGCTTGTCTAGATTACGCATACCAACATGTCCAAGCCTTCTATGCCATAACCAACCTTTAGCAGATTTAGCAATGAAGCAAGTTCTAGGTTGAGCTTTCTTAGTGAAATCGACAATATATAAATCACCTCTACGGATGCCGGTAAAAACCATGTTATGATTGTCACGACGAAAGACTTGGCAATCTACTTCGGTGAATAGCACATTGAATCCAAAGTCAACTAATCTAGACACGGAAAGTAAATTGTATCCAAGTGATTCAACAAGCATGACATTTTGAATAGAGCTATCATGAGATATGGCCACCTTACCAAGGCCAAGTACCTTACCCTTGGAGTTATCTCCAAAAGTCACATACTTTGCGTGGACCATCGTTCTTTGCAAGCTCTCCAAACATGTCTTCGTCTCCGGTCATGTGATCGGTGCATCCACTATCAAGAATCCACTCTTTTCCACCGGATATGTAGTCTCTCAGATTTGCCATAAGATTGAGACTCTTCATGATCTTGTCTAGCTCGGTGTCCGAATCGGAGTAATCGTCATCGTGCTCATGCTCATCATCATATTGACCCATAGATAGCTCATCATCAACACCTGGTCAATTTGACAACTACTTGCATTAGTTTTGTCAATGTGACAATAATCATCGGAATGCAATACAAGAGCATTTCTAATTAGAACATTGATAAGTCCGGGATCACCCTTCTTTTTCATAAGATCACGAAGCTCAAAGAAGCATTTATCAAAGTTGGGATCATTGGGGCGCATCATATCAAATTCAATAGTCTTGTATAGAATTTCATCAAGACCTCTCAAAGAGTAGTCCGGATAAAGTTCTTCCAAGAACTTCCACATAGCATAGGCGCACTCAAAGTTTGTGACAAGCTCAAGTAAGTTATCGGGCAAACCTCTATGATAAGATTTACAGTTCTAAGGTTACGAAGCAAGTCAAGCTCTTCATCCATAGTAGGGTGCAAGGGGTCAAATGGAGGCACATATGGGGTTTCAACATATTTGCGCAAGTTATACATCTTAAAGATAGCAAGCATTTCAATCCTCCACGAGTTATAGGACACTCCATCAAGAATAGGCACTCTATGGCTAACACTCCCAAACGTAGACACGTCCATCTTCCTCCAATGGTGTGCAAACCAAAGCAATGGAGACCAGAGCTCTGATACCAATTGTAGGATCGTTGAAGGTGAGAGTGTCTAGAGGGGGGATGATTAGACTACTCGACAAGATAAAAAATTATGCCTTTTGACAAAGACAAGTTTTTGGCAGATTTTGCATATCACACAAGTCAAGCAGCTTACTACACATGCAATTCTAGAGTATGGGCAGCGGAAAGTAAATTGCACAAGTAGTAAAGAGAAGTGGAGAAGATCAAACGCAGTTTGGAGACACGGAGATTTTTCTTGTGGTTCCGATAGGTGGTGCTATCGTCAATCCACGTTGATGGAGACTTCAACCCACGGAGGGTAACGGCTGCGAGAGTCCACGGAGGGCTCCACCCACGAAGGGTCCACGAAGAAGCAACCTTGTCTATGCCATCATGGCATACGCCCACGGAGGACTAGCCTTACTCGTGGTAGATCTTCACGAAGTAGGTGATCTCCTTGCCCTTACAAACTTCTTGGTTCAACTCCACATCTTGACGGAGGCTCCCAAGCGACACCTAACCAATCTAGGAGGCACCACCCTCCAAAAGGTAATAGATGGTGTTGGTGATGATGAACTCCTTGCTCTTGTGCTTCAAATGATAATCTCCCCAACACTCAACTCTCCTCACTGATTTGGCTGTGGTGGAAGAAAGGATTGAGTGGAAAGCAACTTGGGAAGGCTAGAAATCAAGTTTCATATGGTGGGAGTGGAGCAACTTGATCTCAACACAAGGGTAGGTAGTTTTCTTCTCGTAAATGTAAGGTAGGAGTGGTAGTACTTTTCGATGGCTCTCTCCACGAATGAAGAGGGGTGGAGGGTATTTATAGCCTCCACACAAAATCCAACCATTACACACATTTGACCAATCTCGGTCGGACCGAAGTTGACAACTCGGTGAGACCGAAAGTTCAAATCTTGTGAGCGTTGGGATTTTCGGTGGGACCGAAAATACAATCTCGGTGAGTCCGATTCTTCCAAAGACTAGGGTTTGCCAATCTCGGTGGGACCGACTTTATCATCTCGGTGACACCGATTTGATGTGAAGGTTCTGAAGCTTGGCAACACTAGTTTGGTGAGACCGAGTTTGGAATCGGAAAATCCGAAATTTCTAGGGTTTGGCTATATGGTGGGGTGGTTCATCTCGGTGTGGTGAGTTTATGAAATCGGTGAGACCGAGATTACTTATGAGTGTATGTTGGAATGAAAGATTGCTGATAGTTTGGGAGATAGATCACTAAGCACTTTGAGCAACAGATCATTATCATAACCTCATCCCTTTAATAGTATTGGCTTTCCTATGGACTCAATGTGATCTTGGATCACTAAACCAAAAATGGAGTCTTGAGCTTTTGCCAATGCTTGCCTTAGCATTCTAGGGGTCCACCTCTTCAGTCCTTTTGCCATGCCAAAGTGATTGACTTTCCTGAAACATACTTGATAAAAGCATTAGTCCAACCACAAAGTATGTTGTCATTAATTACCAAAACCACCCAGGGAGCAAATGTGCTTTCACTAGGGCGCGGAGGAAGGGCCCGACCGAGCGTTGGAGCTCGCATGTGGGTGCAGTGTCGCCCGCCACAACCTCCTCCAAGAAGCGACGAGCACGCTGGGCCGCCTCGAGGCAGAGCTGGCCGATGTCGACACATGCCTCGAGGCGGTGGACCTTCGCCTGGCGTGTGAATGGCACCGTCTGAAATTCGCCATCAACCTCGAGCGCTTGCAGCACGAGCGCATTCCCGCGAAGGCCGAGGTGTCCCTTGCTGCTTCTTGGGAGGCCTATACCCACGCCTTGGAGGAGGCCCGGGCCTCAGATCTTCGTCGCGAGGCAGCCGAGGAGCGCGAGAGGGAGCTTTGAACTTCGAACGCCGCCCTTGAGCGGCAAGTCCGGGCGCGCAGAGTTTCCCTTGCAACGCCACCAGGAGGGACCCCCTCAGACGAGGTGGGAGTCTGGGCGCGCGAGGAAGCGCTGGCGCTCGAGGCATTGGAGCACAGCCTAGAGCGCGAGCGGCTGGAGGCGATGGAGCGCCTAGTAGCCGCAGCTGAGGACGCCCTTGCCTCTCGGGAGG
Source organism: Aegilops speltoides (assembly GCA_021437245.1). Taxonomy (NCBI): domain Eukaryota; kingdom Viridiplantae; phylum Streptophyta; class Magnoliopsida; order Poales; family Poaceae; genus Aegilops; species Aegilops speltoides. Next base: position 253,380,328 of record CM038144.1, read on the forward strand.
CAAGGATCCAACGGGAGGTTGACCAGAAGGTGGCGTGGATCCGCAAGACCCTTGTCAAGGAATACCGCGAAAAGTTAGGGCTCTAGGAGACTCGCTTCAAGCAGCGGAAAGTCAAGCTGCAGGGCTAGGCCGACGCCCTCAAGGTGAAGCTAGCCACAGCTAAGCGGCGTGAGAAGGCCGATGAGGAGGTCCGAGCCTCCGCTGAGGCCGAGCTGTCTTCACTTCATCAGGAAGTCGCGGGTGTCACGTCCCTCGTGGAGAGAGCCTCAAACAAGGCGGGCCGCCACCGGACACTGCAGCGTGAGCGCTTCTCGATGCTCGAGGACCTTAGGGTCGGGGCCAACCGGGCCCTAGACACCATTTACAATGAGAGCATCGCCTTCCCGTATGAAGTTCATGATGCCGGCTACCTCCGCTTCTTCACCCAGGTCGTGACCTGCCTCGAAGGCAGAGCTGCGAGGGCGCGCCAGCTCATCGAAGAAAAGAGGCGGGACCTTCTTGGGCGCGCGTTCTCGCGTATCTTCAGCTACCTTCTTAGACTTGATTCCGACTTCGACTTCTACGCCGTGATAGCCCCCATGCTCGGAGTAAGTCAGGGCGACCTGGCGAGCTGGGTGCATGACCATGTGGATGACCTGATCAAGGAATTCACCCTTCCCGATGATATGGCTGCGCTCGCGGCTGAAGAGGGCGTAGCTGATGGCGATGATGATGATAGCGACACTGGCGGCAGCGCGTCCCGCTAGGCATGTGTTTTCCTATTTTCCTGACAAAATTCAGGTATAGCCCTGCGGGGCGTGAAAGCATTTTTTTGGAGGGGGTTCCCCCGTAATGTATGAAACAATGATATGCCCTCTAGATTATCGAAGGCGTGTTGTCATGGGCGGGAGGGCTCCTGACTAGAGTAGTTGGCATGGATTATCTTCGTGTTTGCGGCCTTGGGCGGGTTCTTGTATCGCAAAGACGTGCTTCTCCCGAGAAAAGTCCTCTGGGACCGCCAATCCGCGAAATCTCAGGATGGGTCCTCAAGAGATTAAGGCCTCCTGGTGTGCCTTCGCATGGCGTCGAGCTTCCAGGGAGTGTGTGGGGGGCGCCCGGAGCTAAGTGCCGCTGAGGCCCAAAGCCAGATGCCGGGCATGGTGCATGCTTGCTGGATCGCCTGAGAGCACCGCGCGAGGAGCCAAACACCAAGCTTTGGCAAGGTGTGCGCATAGGCGGACCTACGACGGTTATGTCCTTGGCCCCGAGGGGGCCTAAGGCTGCTCAGGCTAGCCCAGATGTGCACGCCACACCCAGCCCCCACTCGCGGGGCGCTTGGGGGAGAGCAGCAGGCAGAAGCCGTGCCTCCCAAAAACAAATCGGAGAACAAGGAAACACTACGAATCAAACCCCCCCTCTTTTTCTTTTAAGTAAGTGCAAGAAACTCCGAATTTCATTCCAAAGGCAGCAAATCAGATTACAAAAGAGAGCAAAAAAAGATGGCCGCGTCCGGCGTCTACACTATTCTTCTAACCAGCGCGAAGCTCAGTGCTTCCACTAGACGTGGGCATAGTCATTGTGGGACAGTGTCGACTGCCAGTGCGGAGCATGGTGCTTCCACTTGGACGTGGGTGGGAGCCCCCGTGAGGCCCGAGGGCGGTGCTCAGGAGACTCCACCGCATGTACAACCCCACTCATTATTACATGAGAGTGTCATGGGCGGCAATTTGAGGGGCACTCCCTGCTCCCGGGCGAGGTCCCCACCCCGCGCATGCCCCGACCATCGGTGGGGCATCAGGAAACCGGGATAGGACCAAGGGGTAAGGGGCTACGCGGGCGGTAGTTGGGCGGGCGCAGGCCCTCGACCGGGGAAAGGGCTCGCTGACGCCCTCCTCGGTGGAGGGCCCACTTCTGGATGGCACGCACCACCGTTGCGGTGGTGCCCTGCGGCATCTCCTAGTACGCCCCTCCTGCCTGAGGCGGGACCAGCATACGGAGGTGCACGGCCGTGGCGTGCAGGTTACCTGCGATCCAAGGTTATCGCGATGTGTTCCAAAGATATCGGTTGTAACCGGTGGCCGCTGCTGTCGAAGACGCTGGCGGGACGTTGAATTGGCCCATAAGGGGCTCCTGCTCTTTGTGGCCTTGCCGATCATGACGTCTGGTCCAGTGAGGGGAACAAGTATGGGCTCCTCCCTTTCTCGTACAACGAGCCCGCCAACGGTGGCGCAGAGGCACCAAGGACCATCACCCTGGGGCCAACCCCCAGCCCTTCAGCAATGTTGTCCATCATCTCTGTTGTCTTGTCCATCATCTCCGTTGTCCTGCCTCACCAACCTGGGAGCGGCTCTTCGCCATCGCCGCGGTGGAGGCCTCCTACCCTGGCCACTTCCTAGGGGCGCGCCTCTTGGGTCAGGTGGGCGGCGCCGCGTGCCGGGTTACCTCCGCATGGTCTTCCGGGATCCTCCCGAGGGGACGAGCAGACGCAGTAGTGGCGGGCGCGGGTCCCTGGGGGTATCCATGAAGTCGGCACGATGCAGAAAGGTGACATGCCCTCGCAAGCAGCGCCGAGCTGCTTGGCGACACAGGAGAGCAAGGCATCGTGGCTGCCCTCTACTAACCTAAACCGCAACAATTCGCATGCCACGAGGAGCGCGGCTCGCATGTTTGCCTGCTCCCGGCGAGCATGCAGGGACGACGCCACGGCATAGCTAGATGACCGCTCGGTGGCTCTGTTGCAACGCCGGACGGGAGGGGCGAGACATGCCCACATCGCCGGTGGTGATTGACGCCGGTATCCGCGCCGGCCGCGGTGAGCGTGGGGTGATGATGAACTCCATGGCCGAGGGGCGCCGCCTAGGCGGTATGAGCTGCCCAACGCTCAGCGCAAGCCCAGGGAACCTTCGTCATGGGCGCGAGGGAACGGATGCAAGGCGGGAATTGAAGAAGAGCTTCAAGACATCCCTACCTGGCGCGCCAAATGTCAGATTTCGGGCTCCGGAGACCCAAGAGAAGGTTCGAACTCTGGGGCGTGTGCGAAGAACTCAACCTCTCCAGCCAATTACTTCATCGCCCCCACGGCCTAGTTCGACAAGCAAACAAGAAGATAGACATGGCAGCTTACCCAAGTTCGGGCCACCTTGCGGTGTAAAACCCTGCTCTGCTTCGTGGTGAATTAGCCTCGCGAGGGGCTGAGGATAAACTAGTACAAGGGAAGAACAACCTCAGGAGGTTTGTTCTACTGTGGGTGCGAGCTAAAGGGATCTGACCGTTCCGTCCCTTGCTATGGTGGTGGCTAGCCTATATTTATAGTACCATTGGTCCTCTTCCCCCTAAAACGTAGGCGGGAAGGGATCCCACAGTGTCCAATTTGAGCGGGGACAAGTAGTACATCTTATCTTGACAAAAGGTGGTCTTCTCCTACAAAGATCCTAGGCGTGACACCATGGTGGGCTCGCCGATGACACCCATCCTGCTATCCTGGCAGTCTTGGTCGTGTTGCACGGGAATGGGAACCTTTGGCTGATTCCTCAGGAACCTGCGCCTGTGCTTGCCTCCTTAGCACCAAAGAGGAAACCTGCTGCTCTGCGCCCGCTGGCGCCCGCCTTGCCTTGGTTGTCATGGCTTGCGTCATCACAAGATCATGAGGTTGAGCACCCGCATAGAAATGTCTGCTCCTCAGGAGGCAGCCTGGGAAGGCCGCTCCCTCCGTAGGTCTTGATGTCACTCGCGTCGCGAGGCTTGGCCCCTCGCGAGGGTCTCGTCTTGTTGGTGCTGTGGATGGGCCATACCAGGCCGTTGTTGGAGCCGTGCCGTGGGCCGAAGGTAGGCAAGTCTGGGTACCCTGGTTCCCAGAACGCCGACACTGATCAACGAGTACAAATCTTACATAACACAAACATTGATAAAAGAGATTACATAATTTGAACTAAAGTTTGGCAAGTGCCTACATATTTTAGATTGAAAAAAGATAAGTGCCCCGTGATGCCCTTTCTTGTCCCTCTCCTCCTAGGCACTGCGGTGGGAGGCGAAGAGGGGAAAAGGAGTGGTTGGGTAGAAGCCCAGCCTGATCCTGTCAGGCACTTAAACGACGATCCTGGCAGGGGCGCGGAGGAAGGTGATGGTGAAGACATCGGCGGGGACGACCCCCGGGCTGCCACCACCAGGGCAGCAGGACGCGGCAGGCCAAACAAAGCTACAACCCACGAGGAAGCTAGCCAGGGTCGAGCTGGAAGGCTGGTGGAGGAGCCAGGGGCACCACACCCACCCCTACATCCAACTACCCAGCAAATCGCCTTGCCGGCAAAGTGGTGCAGGTGCAGATGATGGTGTTGTCGCCTGACGGTGACGGTGCGGATAGTGTTTAGCCGGAGTCGGAGTTGTCGTCCTCTCTGTCGACGCTGTCGTCATCGCCGTCACTGTCCTCCTCGAGCCTTCGTTGTCGGTCTAGCTCTCCATGCAGCACCCTAAGCGAGCACTCAAGCACCCAATGGCCTTGATGGATAGCAAATTGGCCTCCATTAATTTAAAATGGAGGACTACCCCGTCGACAAGCTGTGGGCGTGAGCAAAGGTCTTGCAGACGCGTCGGAAGAACATGACATGAGGGGCAGGAAAATCCACATGCACCCGCATGCCACCATTCCCGCAACTCCTCATGTGTAGCTTAAACGCGCGCGGCTATTCGAGCTCCATCACCCTCGCGAATGGAGTAGGGAGACGGAGGCGGCCACGTGGAGGCTTGTACAATCTGATGATGAATTCTAGAGGTTGGTCTCCAACGTGGCCTTCCATCGGGGGAGGGGTGGCCGGAGGGGGCGCAATCAGAGTGCCACCCCGTCCTCCTCCGCCCCGGGCACCACGACGACCGCGACCTCGCCCCCTCCCACCTCCCCTCGCGGCGGGCTCCGCTCCCGCGTCTTCAGAGGGAGGAGGGAGATGCTGTCAAGCAGACGTCCTCGTCGCTGCCGCTGGAGCAGCGCCGCGCTCCCGACCTCTTGCCATGGTGTGCAAAGACTATTGTAGGAATAGAAGGAGAAGGGTGTGTGGAAAACGCCTCGCCCCACGTTCCCTTTTATAGGCGAGCGGAGCAGGGGGCTAGATTTTTTTCACGAAGGTGGCCACGCCGTTCGACTAGTCAGGCTCCCCCTCACCATTAACGACTTGAAGAATCAAGGTCGACCCCCTGCACCAATCCGCGATGTCTGGCTTTCTTCCACGGCGCTCGTTCCTGCGCCCTCTGCATCTGCTACCAACTTTGCACAATGCATGTAATACAGGTGGCGGAGGCGCTTGGAGTGGGAAAGATAATGGGGTCATAGTTACCGCCTCGTGAACGTGGGACGTGGGTACCCAACAAATCATTGCCCATTATCTCTCCCACCAAAATTGGCGTTACAAGGCTCGCGGAAGAGCCAGAAACTTGCCTGGAATCAGGTTAATGAAGAAGCAAAGAATATCTCAAAGGATAAGCAACTGCTACCCTCTTGACTATGCACTAGATAGGGCCTACCCTGACGACGCCCGATAGCGCGTTCGGGCCAAGATCGGGGCCTCTTGTCGGTGCAACAAACCCTGGGTTTGTTGCCCAGACTATGCACAGGCCTAAGAGCAAGACTGCAACATCCAAGACCAGACCAAGCAAAAGAGAACAGCTCTTTGAGGAGTCAGAGAGCGGATCAAGAAGACCAAGTCAAGCCAAAGGAAGCAAGATACCACCAAGGGAAAACCTCCCTTGCCGGGCAGGCGAGCCTCGCGAGGTCAAGGTTACCCCAAAGACGATCCTCAAGACCGTCCCGATGGGCCTACCGGGCCCCACAAAAGCAAACTACCCCGCCAAGGCTCCACCGCTCCACCTTGCAACAACGCAAGTCACTGATCGGTGCAGTGTCAAGCCCCCAAGTGACTAGGTGGCTGTTTTTTGCCACATGGCAGCCACTTCCTGTGGGAATCACCTCCAAATGACACCCGTTTAGAGACGTGTCATGCAGGCAGGAGAGAAGCTGGCTGAACTTCCTGGCAAGGCTTGCCGGACATGCCATGATGTGACACTAAGCGGTGCATTTAATGCACTCTTCCTTGTCTGCAGAGTTAGGTATGATAGAACTGTTTGCTATCTAATTAGTACACAATGACTGATTTGCCATTGTCGTGGCCCCTTGACCTAAAAAAAGAGGCATGTGGCAACCATAGAAAGGATTTAGACCCTTGTGTACTCATACGCGCGTAGCTGCTCTTGCCCCATGGTAACCCTGCCGGACTAGAGCGCGGCGTCTCCACCACGGTCCTCCCATCAATCCACCAAAGCAGGAGTAGGGTTTTACGCCTCGCAATGGCCTGAACCTGGGAAAAATTGCCCGTGTGATCTCTGTCGTGTTATGCTACGTTCTCCGCTCTTTGTGCAATGTGCTCATCCCCCTGCCGAAGCACAAGGGGCTGATGCCCCATAGGTGGTTGTGGTTCCCCACCACAAAAGATGACGGAACTGATTTTACACCATGTGCTATGCTCATCGTGTGAAATAGACCCGACCATTGGCAAGTTAGCTTGTCGCAGAGATGGAGTTGAACAAATACAACTGGCTGACGACAGCAACAACACATGAGTGCCACCTCCAAATTGAGATCATTTGACTTAACTCCTCTACGGCATAAGCATCACTTTGTACCTGATGTTGACCCGTCTATTATCCTCCATGATGAAGCCGTCTTTGAAGCCTAACAGATGTCAACTGGAAACTGGATAACCTTCAGATTCAAGAAACAGAAGAGTCGGTGTAGGATAACTCGGAAGCTTGAACTATTGGAGGTCATCAAGGTGGATGGCACAAAGGCCGACTTGCAAGAGTTGTTTATTCTCTGCCAAAAAAACTTTGAATATTTTGGTCTCAGCTGTAGCCATGTAATAGGCTTAGTTGAAATACTTGGTTACTTTTGTCGTGCCATCGTGCATGTTTAACTTTTGTTCAAACACTTATTTGTCTGATGTTTGATTTTTTTGGATCAATGTCTGCCCATCTGACCCATCTTGGGCGGCTTGTGTTTGAATATCATGCAACCATTGCTTGCACTTGTTTTGATAAGTTGCGTGGAGCAACCTTTAAGTGCAGATACCTCTGACATCTGCAAAAAACTCCACCAATTCATAATTGGTGTGAAATAATCTGGCGAGTTATGTATCAGTGACTTATAGTCATGAAAATTGATTGTTTAAAAGCAACTGTGGGTTGATAACCCGGTGACTCATGGTAAATAAAGGCTCAATAGCCATCATAAGCAACCCGGAGGTCTTTTGACTCGGAGATGTATAGTCATTGCTATAATGTGATTAAGATTTTAAAATATCCTACAAAAAACAAAGATAAACAATATTCATATATACGGAATAATTGTAAGTCGGTTTTCGAGGCTTGAGAAAAAGACTGGCTTTCGAGGCTCAAGTCTTGCTTCGAGGAAGCTGGCATGATAGCCTTGGTTTATCCTCGATTTCCGTAAGCCATCTCTCACATGACTTAATCCGCCGCTTTAACTTTCACAAGTTCAGGGTCATAAAAATTGACTTGTCAAGAGTACGGCGGGTCATCTTTTCGGAGTAGCATCAAGAATACATGAAGGTTTAACCAATCAGGTGGCATTTTTTGCCAGGTCAAAAGGGTGAGAAAGCTAAACTCGATGAGTTGGAAGCCCCCAAGTGACCTATGATCAACAAATAAAAGGCTCATGCACAATATATGAGACGAAACTATAGAGGCCCCAAGTTTCGGGGATGCCGGCTTTATTATATTTCATCATAAAAGATATATACATGATATGTGTGTACAATGACTAGAGCCGATGGCTCAAGTGTAGTAAGGCCGAAGATGAGCAATATTCCAAGGCCTGTTGGTATCCTTCTCAAAGGTACGTGACCTATTGTGCTCACATATGTCGACGAGATAATATGACCCATTGTTGAGGTTTTTGCTGACCACAAAGGGCCCTTCCCAAGGAGGTGAAAGCTTATGCATGATTGTCTAATCCTGAATCAAACGGAGAACTAAGTCGCCCTCCTGGAAAGTGCGACTTCGAACCCTGCAGCTATGATAGCGACGCAGGTCTTGCTGGTAAATCGCCGATCGAGCCGCAACGAGATCACGTTCCTCCTCCAAGGCATCCAGAGCAATTTGATGAGCTTTCTCATTGTCTGATTCAATGTATGCCACCACCCTAGGCGAGTCATGATGGATATTAGTTGGGAGAACCGCCTCTGCACCATAAACCATGAAGAACGGCGTGTAACCCGTCTATCTTTTGGGGGTAGTCCTTATGCTCCACATAACTGCAGGAAGCTCTTCAGCCCAACAACCCGGGGTGCGTTTCGAAGGAACCATGAGCCGGAGCTTGATCCCTCATAATATCTCCTGGTTAGCACACTCACTTGGACATTGGAATGTGGATGAGCCATAGATGAAACATCAAGGCAGATATGCTCCCTTTGACAGAATTCTTTCATAGCACCCTTAGATAGATTTGTCCCATTGTTGGTGATGATACTATGAGGATAACCAAAGTGGAAGATCAACCTCTTTATAAACTGAACTGTAGTCGCCGCCTCACAATTGATGACTGGCTCTGCTTGAATCCACTTTGTAAATTTGTCAGCTACAACAAAAAGGTGAGTTTTCTTGTCCTTAGACCTCTTGAAGGGACTGACCATATCAAGCCCCCAAACCACAAACATTTAAGTTATTGGGATCATCCGCAATTCTTGAGCCGGCACATGAGCTTGTCGTGAAAATTTTTGGCAACCATTACACTTACGGACAATGTCCTCTACATCAGCGTGAGCCGTCAACCAGAAAAAAACTGTGTCGAAAAGCTTTAGCCACGAGAGATCTTGACCCGACATGATGACCACAGTCTCTTGCATGAATTTCTTCTAAAATTTCTCGGCCTTCATCAGGGGACACACAACATTGAAACACGCCAGTCACATTGCATTTGTGTAACTCGCCATTGACAATTGTCATGGACTTAGACCGCCTTATAATCCGCCGTGCCAAAAGTTCATCTTCTGGCAACTCGCCCCGAGTCAAGTAAGATATGTAAGGCTTCGTCCAATCTAGAATAGAACATAGAGCCGTCACCAACTGCCCCTCCGGGTCAGGGATGGCTAGGTCTTCTTCTGAGGGTAACTTGGCAGAAGGATTATGTAGGACATCAAGAACACATTGGGGGAACCGGCTTACGCTGAGACCCTAGCCGGGACAGTGCATTAGCTGGCTCATTTTGCCGCCAGTCTATGTGATCCACTTGATAAAAGTTACCAACAATATTGGTCACTGCCTGATGATAAGCCGCATGAGCGGGTCTTAGAATTCCACTTCCCTCATACTTGCTGTGCAACAAGGTCTGAGTCGCCAAGGCATCTGATCTGGTTCAAGTTTATCTCCTTGGCCAGACGGAGCCCGTGTACTAAAGCTTCATACTCAGCTGCATTGTTAGTACAGGGAAACATAAGTCTCAAGACATAGAAAAACTTATCACCTCGTGGGGAAGATAAAATAAATCCAGCCCCCGATCCTTCCAACTGCCTGGATCCATCTAAGTGTATCGTCCAATACGTATTGTCTGGCTTCTCCTCGGGTCTTTTTAGCTCTGTCCAATAATTGATAAAATCTACCAAAGGTTGAGACTTGATGGCTGTTCTAGGCACATACTTCAGATTATGTGGCCCAAGCTCAATTGCGCACTTAGCAACCTGGCCAGTGGCCTCTCTAATTTGAATGATATCCCCCAGAGGAGCAGAACTGACCATGGTGATTGGATGCCCAAGGAAATAATGCTTGAGTTTGTGGCTGGCTATGAACACCCCAAAACACCAGCTTCTGCCAATGTGGGTATCTCTGCTTGGACTCCCTCAAGACTTCGCTGACATAATAAGCCGAACGCTGGACCGGATACTCTTTGCCTGCCTCTTTGCGCTCCACAACAACTGCCATGCTGACAGCTTTAGTTTTAGCCACCATGTACAGGGGCAGAGGCTCTTTATCTATTAGAGCAGCCAAGATGGGCGGCTTAGCTATTGCTTCTTAAGCGCCTCAAAAGCCTCATTAGCAGCATCACTCTAGATGAAATGATTAGTCTTTTATGTCATCTGGTATAGGGGAATCACCTTCTCTCCAATGTTGTTTATAAACCGGATCAAGGCTGCAATGCGACCCGCCAGGCATTGAACATCATTGATACACGCCGGCTTAGACAGAGATTTGATAGCCTTGATCTTCTCCGGGTTAGCTTCGATGGCCCTTTCCGAAACCAGAAAACCTAGCAACTTTCCTGCGGGCACATATAAAACGCACTTGGCCGGGTTAAGCATCATCTTGTAAACCCAGAGGTTATCAAAAGTTTCTTTCAAACTATCAAGCAAGGTCTCCTTCCACAATGTCGTCATTGTAAGCATGAACGTTGTGTCCAATCTGCCCATGAAAGCAGTTCTGAACACATCGCTGGTAAGTTGTGTGAGCACTCTTAAGCCCAAAAGGCATAGACACATAACAGAAAGCTCCAAAGGGTGTGCTAAAGGTTGTCTTATCCCGGTCCTCCACTGCCATCTTGATCTGATGATAACAAAAATAAGCATCCAGGAAACACAAACTCTCACAATCCGCCGTGGCATCAATGATTTGGTAATACGGGGGAGAGCAAATGGATCAGTTGGACAAGCCTTGTTAAGATCTGTGTAATCAACACACATATGCCAAGTGCCATTTTTCTTGAGCATGAGCACATGGTTAGTAAACCATTGAGGGTGAAAAACCTCAATGATGAACCCGACGGCTAGGAGTCGGGCCACTTCTTCTCCAATGGCCTTGTGTGCTCCTCGTTAAAACGATGAAGGACCTGTCGGACATGTTTCATCTTAGGATCCACTTAAGGTGGTGCTCAGTGAATTATCTCGGTACACCTGGCATGTCAGAAGGTTTCCATGGAAAGATGTCCTGATTCTCACGGATGAACTCGATGAGCGTGCTTTCCTATTTGGGATCCATCTCGGTCCCAATGGTGAACTGCTGAGAAGAATCACCAGGGACAAAATCCACTTGCTGTGTGTCCTTTGCCGACTTAAACATGAGCAATGGGTCCTTCTCAGTAGTGTGTTTGTTCAGAGGGGTCATATCAGCTCGGTCAACATATCTTTATAGAACTTAAGCTCCTTAGTAGCACAAGCCGACTCTGCGTAAGTAGCATCTCCTTCGCACTCCGGGGCGAGTTTGCGATTTCCGTGAACTGTTATCATCCCTCATGGCCCTGGCATCTTCAACTGCAAATAGATATGACAAGGGCGAGCCATGAATTTAGCGTAAGCCGGCCGTCCAAACAGTGCATGATAAGGACTCTTGATCTTGACCACCTCAAACCACAATGTCTCTGCTCTGTAATTATACTGATCACCAAAGGCCACTTCCAGAGCAATCTTTCCAATAGGGTAAGCTGACTTGCCAGGCACCACTCCATGAAACACTGTGGAGGATGGCTTAAGATCCTTCTCTATCAGATTTATCCGTCCTAAAGTGTCATAGCACAATATGTTGATGCTGCTTCCACCATCCATAAGTACCTTTGTGAACTTGTAACTGCCCACTTGAGGGGCTACCAACAGAGCTAGATGACCCGGATCATCAATCCGGGGCGGGTGATCCGCCAGGCTCCAGGTAATCATGTGCTTAGACCATCTCAAATATTGGGGGACCGCTGGCTCAACCGTGTTGACCACCCGCTTCTGGACTTTCCGGTCATGCTTGCAAGTGTTCGTAGTGAAAACATGATATTGGCCATGGTTAAGCTGCTTAGGATTACTCTGATATCGGATTGATTGTTTTCTACTGACTATCCTGACCAGACTGCTGACTATAACTACCATGATTCCCTTGGTTCTAATAACCTGAATTTGAGCGGCCGCCACTAAAGCCGGCTCCTTGGAAACCGCCTGAGCCTGACCCGCCGAGCGGCCCATTGTTGTTGCCATGATGTTGTTGAAATGACCTATTCATGTACTCCTGCATGATGTAACAATCCCTCCAAGCGTGAGAAGATGGCTTGTTAGGATAACACTGCTTTGGACACGGCGCATTAAGGGCTTCCTCATAATATTTCGGTTTCCCTCCATTATACGGCTGCTTGCTATTGCGACGTTGGTTCTTATACCCTGTATTAGTGTTAGCCACCAGATCTGTCCCGCCATCGGGGTGTCTGCGCTTACCACCATTACCATAATTGTTCTCATTACCATTCTGTGCCTGGGCATGTTGCTATTGTCCCTTGTCGTCGTCGTTTTTCTTGCCCTTGCTAGATTTATCATCATCAGAACCAGTATCCTTCATAGCGTCAGAATTAGCATATCTGGTAAGTACGTCCATGAGATTGCCCATGTCTGTGCACTTGCGCTTAAGCCGCCTGAGCTTTTGCCCAAGAGGCTAAAAATGACATTTTTTTCTCCAAGAGCAACACAGCTTGAGCCTCCTGGATGCTATCTGAAGAGTGGATGATAGCCGCAATCCGGCGAGCCAAATGATGGGCCGACTCATCCAGATCACATTGAAATACTTGGCACACACCGCCTCACTGACGTCCAACATCTCCATGGCGAGCTCGTAGCTTTCAATCCAAGCCTCCGAAGGGAGATCCGCCGTGTAATTGGGCACTTTGCGAGGACCCTTAAAATCTTTAGGCTTGCGCTCGTTACATAAAGATGGAACTAGACACGACATTCCAATGGTTCTCGCACTAGACCCGGCTCCTATAGAAGCTGAAGAAACACCACTGGGGGCGGCTGATAAGGCCCCTGGTTTGCTGCCTCTGCCTCTCTATGGGCCCTTGCACCATCCACAATTGCTTGAGCATCAGTCCTCGGGATAAGGGATGGGTTATCGTGGGGCGGCTTACGGCATCGTCCGCTGCTTGAAACCGCCGGCGACTCCGCATGCTGGCTGTAGCTATGAATCAATAGCAGTGTAGAGTGTACATGGTGCTTGCTGTAAGAGTAATTAGCCTGCTGAGTGATCACTGTCTGCAACAGTTCAATGGCGTTCTGGGTTTCAACTGCTATTGGTGATTCACCGACGATGGGAATTGTGGTAAGCTGGGTTGCCACGGCCACCATGTTATCCACCGGGTTGGAGAAGTGATCCGGCGGTGTCGGAAAGCACGATGGCGGCGTCCGAATGGGGGGCGGGTTGGTCCTGGCTCTTCCCTCAAGACCGGCTCTGGCTGGTGAGGTTGGGTTTCTGCTCTGTTTCTAGGTGCATCCATGGTTAATTGGGGTATAACCAACGCTCCTGGAGTACTTGGGCCTGCCCCGGGAGTGTTAAACAAACGCGTTGGTTCGTAACCCGGAGGTAAACGGCTATGAAATCTCCTCTTGTAAACCACACTAGATGTGTTCTGATCAAGAGTCAAACACCAAGCCTCCGCTTTCGGGCGCTCCGCCTCAGCATTAACCTGAGCTTGTAGTGTAGCCATCTTTGCATTTTCAGCATTGATATCCTCCTGGGACTTGGTCATTTGTTCCCGAATATTCGCAATCTCCGTATTGCACTTCGCTTGGTTTTCTGTCGTGACCTCAGTCCCATATAAGGTCGTCAATGTGTCCATCAACTCAAATAAAACCTGAGCCGGGGGCTTGGCTGAACCGGATCCTGAAGGGCCAGTCATTGCTGTCGCTCCATTCATCGTGGTGTTGAGAGCCGGCACCATCCCCGCCATGAAGATGGCGGCTCGGTGGCTCATAGGGGTCCGGAATACTGTTCCATCAGAACAGCCCCCAAGCCTGCCGTCTTGAAGCTAGTAGATTGACTGTCTCTTTGGTTGAAGATTCAGCATCGGAGTAGATGAGAGTCTCTCCTCCAAACACGGAATTTTCCACGGTTCCACGCCTTGCGTGCACCCGCGAAAACATGCTTCTGGAAGCATGGAACCGGGCGGGTTGCGCATGCCGAGCCGGCTCGACAAGGTCGGTGTAGGTGTCCAGCTCAGGCTTGGATCTACAGATCTTGGTGATGAATACGTGGATTCCGCTGAAGGGGACCCGGTACCCATACTCGATTGAGTCGGCCACGGGGCCCCAGCCGGCGTCGTGGATGTAGAGCTTTGCACGGCGACTCTTGGTCATCCTGACAACGGCGTATTCCTCGATCCCTGGGAAAGCGCCCTTCAAGAACTGAAAACCATCATGAGCTGGCCCCATGGTGGGTGCCAACTCTCATGGTTTTGTCACGGCAAATGTCCTATTGTGAGGTCTTAGTCGTGAGGCCATCACAACTATGAGGTTAGCTTGTCGGGGTTAAGCGGAATTGAGAGACACGAGTTTACCCAGGTTCGGCCCGTTACGATCGAGGTAATATCCTACTTCCTTCTTGTTTTTGTTATTGCTTTGGAGATCAATACACGGGAGTGGATTGCTTGACCTAGCTATTAATCGATTGTAACTTAGTCCTATCCCTCCTAAGACCCGCCTTTATACCCAGGGCTTACACGAGTCTGAGTCGTACTATGACCCATGACTTGGTATGTTCCTAACTTGTCTCTTAAGCAAGCAAACTCCTGGCAACCTGGTCTTCAGGGCCATGAGCCGCCATCTTCGGATGTTGGGCCCTAAGTTGTCCCACTCTATGAGCCGCCTAATAGGTCTTGACCTAGGCGCCTTAGCCCATCTTGAATCCTTGCTCCTCAGCCACCACATGAATGACCCGACCTAACCATAGCAGGTTATATCATGGGATTATATCCCCAACAGCTGTAGAGAAGAATGACACGTCAATTGGAAATCACAACTGCACATGTGGGAAGATGACATATGCCAGTCGTGACAATATATTAGATAAGCCAGCAGATTTAAAAGAGTTGTAATCAGAGTAACATACGCGGTAAGCCTTGTCAGAATATGGATATAGTGAGCAAAACAACCCAGAGTGAGGCAGTTAAGTCATATGAAATTTAGTGGGAACATCATATAAACAACAACAACAACAACAACAACAACAAAGCCTTTAGTCCCAAACAAGTTGGGGTAGGCTAGAGGTGAAACCCGTAAGATCTCGCAACCAACTCATGGCTGTGGCACATGGATAGCAAGCTTCCACGCACCCCTGTCCATAGCTCGCTCTTTGTCGATACTCCAATCCTTGAGTCTCTCTTAACGGACTCCTCCCATGTCAAATTCGATTCGACCCGCCCTCTCTTGACATTCTCCGCACGCTTTAGCCGTCCGCTATGCATTGGAGCTTCGGAGGCTCTGTTGAATATGCTCAAACCATCTCGGGGCGATGTTGGACAAGCTTCTCCTCAATTGGTGCTACCCCAACTCTATCTCAGTATATCATCATTAGGACTCGATCCTTCCTCGTGTGGCCACACATCCATCTCAACATACGCATCTCCGCCACACCTAAGCTGTTGAACATGTCGCCTTTTAGTCGGCTGACACTCCGCGCCATACAACATTGCGGGTCGAACCGCCGTCCTATAGAACTTGCCTTTTAGCTTTTGTGGCACTCTCTTGTCACAGAGAATGCCGAAGCTTGGCGCCACTTCATCCATCCGGCTTTGATTGATGGTTCACATCTTCATCAATACCCCATCCTCCCGCAACATTGACCCCAAATACCGAAAGGTGTCCTTACGAGGTACCACACGCCATCAAGGCTAACCTCCTCCTCCTCACACCTAGTAGTCTTGAAACCGCACATCATGTACTCGGTTTTGGTTCTACTAAGCCTAAACCCTTTCGATTCCAAGGTTTGTCTCCATAACTCTAACTTCCTATTTACCCCGTCCGACTATCGTCAACTAGCACCACATCATCCGCAAAGAGCATACACCATGGGATATCTCCTTGTATATCCCTTGTGACCTCATCCATCACCAATGCAAAAAGATAACAAAAAAATAGATACCGAGTTCGAAACGGTTTCCTTGAGACAGAATATTCATACTTGTTCCCTGAGCAACCAAATTTCGAGGATGAGGTTATTTTAAGGGGAGAAGGTTTGTAATACCTTGATCTTTGTCCCTTTCTTTTTTCTTTGGATTTATTGAATTTTTGCTTTGGATTGCTTTTTTGTGGCTTTCTGTGGTCTGGAAACGTGGGAAGATCATCTCTTCTCAGTCTCCCAAGTGGCTTGTGATCCTCAAACCCATACCAAGACCATGTCATTTCCATATTGGCCCAATCACAAATTCTTATTCTTGGGAATGTTTCTTTTTTTGTATTAAAGGAATAACCCTGTTTGCCCGAGGTTGTGAAGCAACCTATATTTCTGTCATTCCCAAAATTCCCACAGAATTCTCATAAATTCTTGGGATCATATATTCCACTAATATGTCAAAACACATCCTCGTCCAGTTCAAAAATATTTTAGGATTATTCATTTTCCTATTTTGTCATGAATGGTCATCTTAGTGTATGATCAACCCCAGACAAATCTCAGAATCTTTCACTAGGCCATTCTCCCCCACCCAGTACAAACACTTTGTTGTTCCTTTGTCTTCTAGCAAGCTGTGGTCAATTCTTGAGCCCCTGTTCTTGTTCCTTTGATCCTTGGCACTCTCTCTTGAATCACTAGTCTCCCAGACATGGTTGGGACGACCAGAGCACGGGTCATCGTCGTGTTCATGCGGTGACAACGCGACTGGCATGCCCGTCCATGTGCTCTGGCGAATGGGGCCCACGTCTTCATCCGTTCCCTCGAGCTCTCATCGCCTAGCTTTGCCCAAGAGCTTCGCCGTGTTGTCGTCCTCGCCGTGGACCCCTCACCCCCTCTCTGGTCACGTCCTACGCAGTTCTCTGGCCGTGCCCGTGACCCGACCTCCGTCCCCACCTCCATGGATTGTCCACCGTGTGCTACAGAGCCTTCCCAAGCCCTCCCTACGGCTATAAGTATCTCCCTTGAACTCCTCCACATCTAGTCGCCACCCATAGCACTCTCCTCGAGCACCAGAGCCTCTCCTCCTAACCTCTGTCCGCTATGGCCGCCGCCGGCCCCGCTTGAATTTGAGCCACACAGAGCCCCTTCCTTCCTCCTTCGTCTACCAGTAGCTCCCCTACACTCCGGTGCACCTTCCCCTCCCCTTGTTTTGTTGTCAAAGCCTCCGTGGCCGCGCGCCAAAAGTTCGGTCGCCGCCCCTGCCAGTGGCCACTGCGTACAGCCATCGCTCAACCTCTCCTCGGTGCGGCTATTGCATTCAAGTGGACGCGGCGCTCCGCTCCGGTCCAGCCGGTGGCCTCGCCTCGACCGGAGGTGCTGGAGCCGGCCGGTCTAGCGCCAACAGCGCCCCTGCTCTGGCCCTCCTATGTTCCGCGCGGGGGGACAGGGCAAGGAAGAAGACAAGCTAGGCCAGGCGGGCCCCACTTCCCTCACAAACCCACTCGTCAGCCTCTCCAGCCCCGGTCCAGCTCGATAAGTGAAGGCGTATTCCATGGAATACGACTTCCCCTCCCGAAAGCGTCTTCTAGTGGCTCTTCGGACAAGATTACATTTTCTCTGATCGAAGATGTATTAAACCAAACTGTGCTTTCAGTTTTCCAGCCGCTGACCGTAACCTCTATTTTGTGAACGTTCATCCGTTATGAGCAGAAACGAATAGTTTTTATTTGATTTTCTGCCTAATGAACGAACAGCCATATCTCCGCAACCGTAACTCCGATTCAAGTGATTGAAAAGCCCACGTTCTCTGTTCATCGAGTCTGTTTTTTTGGTGGCGTTTTCATAATGTTCTAACATTCTGAAAATGACCATTTTGCCCTTGCCCACTACAAGAAATATATCAACTTGTGACCCTCACTATTGGTCGCTGAAAGCTCATTAATCTTCATTTGAGACCTTTTTGTGACCAAAAATAGATGGTCAAAAGCTGGTGGTCATAAACTGAAATTAACGTCCTTCTTTCGGACAAGGTCGTAGACGTTTACGACCAAAACAAAAGGTCGTTGAACCCATGACCTTTTGTTTTGGTCACTGGTTGTCTACCCAGGCCACGTCGGATCCGACGTGGCAATCTGACGTGGCAAAATTGCGACCAATTGAAAAGGTCATTGACAAGATTCAGCCCGGTCTAATTCGATGTTTTACATGGACCGAGCCCAATAATTTGGCCTTATTTTTTTTCAATTTTGATCGGCTTCATGGGCCAAGCCCAACAATTCGGCCTTTTTATTTCTAGGCCTCATCCATTTCATAGTCCATTTAATTAAGCCTTTTTATACCTTTTTTAGTAAATGCGCAATATTCCAATCCACTATTGTTTGCGCCATAGCCTTTTTTAGAGCCCAAATATTATTCGATCCAACAGAACATTCAGCCTTCGTGAAAACCATCAAAGGGTGGCAATCGGGGTGGTTCTACATCACCGAGCCAGCGGACTCGAATGGGCAATGCCCCCAATTCAGATTTGGCATCCCCACAGCGGCCACCTCCCGAAAGAGAAGGGCCCGACATGGGGTGATTTGGAAGAGTCGACCGACTCCAAACTGCGCCCAAAACCTTGTGAACAAGAAGATCAATCTTGTCAACGCAGCCTGTGTCATGCTCATCCGCCGGATCCCCGTGCCAACAACGGGCTTTCAACTTGTGGAATTTGATCCCGACTGACACCAGACCTTGAGCAGCTCTTTGACACTACGCACGAAGACGCTCGAGGGTCTTTGTTCAAGGGCGCCGAGGCACCGTGATCCGCCACCGAGGATCGCGATTATTTCATGCAGTCAAGCCCGTGAGGTAAGCTATTTTACCCTTTATGGGACACTTGTTTTCATAGTTTGACTCTATGAGGATATAAACTCCCTTACCTTTGTGAACTCGGCGGAAGAAGTCCGGCAGTTAACCGTCCGGCCCTTACCTGAAGACTCCACGGACGCCTCGATCGACGGAGCTTGCGGTTCCGCGCTTTACGTGGTGCCGAGAAGAAAAGAAGAAGGCCACGGAACTCAAGGAGTTCCCTGCAGTGTTGTCGTTTGACTCATCGTCCAACGACTCGAGGCGACTCCTCCCGCCAAGACGGGAGGAGGAAAGAGGCTTCTCCCCCGGGAGAGAAGAAAAGGAAGGCCTCCTAACCGGGAGGCCGGAGGGTCCAAGAAGGAAGGACCTTCCTCGGACTATTTCCACCAACGCCGACGACGGCGAAGAGGATTGGCCTCGAGGCCAAGCTCTGGCAGATCGTAAGTGTCCGTAATCCAAAATAACTCATGATTTTTCCTTTGTCGCGTAGTGTCTTCTAACGCCAAATACAACCATGTAGCCCGCCCAAGGACGAGCTCCCCGCTTCATCGAGCGGCTCCTTGGATTCGTCGGATGTGAATAGCACTTCACTTCCGACCGCCTCCTCCCCCCGTGACGCAGACGACGCCGCGGTGGAGTCCCAAAAGGCCCAACCAGAGGAGGTGGTCTCGAGGCGCCAAGAAGGCGACCTCCTGATTCCGGCGCAAAGAGGGCATAACCCGGAGGGTTCTAAGTCCGGCTCAGTCTTGGGACTCGTATCGAACCTACAAGTGATTCCAAGTCCAAAGAAGCGAGCCCTTTGTAAGAATGGCAAGATCATGCGGCGCGGTGGCCTCCGCCCAACCGGAGGCACCAGATAACTTTGTCGGAGGCGCTTAACGCCTCCATCGACGAGGAGCACCGCACTATTATGAGTGCGGTGATTCAGAAGTTCATCCGCCAAGAGCGGACCGACTGAAGCTGAACCAGCCTTCTAACAAAGCTTTGAGGTATGTAATTAAGATATGTAAAAATAGTACCGCATAGACAGTAGCCCTAATGCTCAGGTTTGGTGTTGGAAAGAAAGTTTAACCGAGGATCTAAAAACATATACGCAGGAGTCTAACATAAGCATGTCGATATGGGAGTGCAGCAGTTATGGCACGACCTCTATCGCTACGACTACGGAGGTCAATGTATTGAAGCAGAGCCTCGAGCGGTCCGAGAACGAGCTCTACCGTGCAAGAAGTAGCTCAAGGACAAGGAAGGTAAGTAATACCTTATTAAAGTAATACCTTATAGAAAGGATTTGGTTGCAAAAATGACAGAATAACGTGAGTATTACAGGGCCACTAACGAGGTGGCGACCACAAGGAGGGGTGTCCAAGGTCGAAAAAAGCGGCCATGAGCGCACCGAGCGAGAGAAGCAGGAGGCGCGGTGGCGGAGGTGCGGCAAGAGCTCCTGTGCTCGTGGAAAAACACGAGAGTTTGGAGGTGACTCAAGACTCGAGAGTCCGAGCTCGCCTCGGCTCTTGAGAGTGCCAAGGCCGCTAAGGCCAAGCCCAAAAGCCTCCAGAAATTGAGGCAAAAAGAAGATAGCGGTAAGGCATTCTTCATGCAAAGCAAGCACGTGAAAGTGAATTACTTGTTACTTACCCGAATCCGAGCTCTCCAGAGCATTCGCAGATCCGTCCCCAGAGTGTGTCCGATCTTGCCGCGTTCTACCGAGCCGAGGAGCTGAGCTCGACGGAGAAGGTGTTCTCGATCTCAATATGCCGAGGCCGAACATCCGGTGCCTTCGAGCGACCACCAAGCGGTGGTCGAGCTCCACAAGGTGGTGAACAGCCATGAAGGGCCTCATAGTTCGGCCAGTAGCCTAAAGAAGCCATGCACAGGAGCTACTTGATCAGTGCGACGGCAGTGGACTTCGTCCATGGATTGAAGTCATCAAGCATTCCGCCTACATTGAAGGTGCTCGTCGGGCCCTCGCCCGCTTAAAGTGCATCGGGTAAGATGGACGCCGAGAAGCTTGTGACGGACGCCGCCACCGGGCAAGGAGTATCGCACGCCCGAGATGTACTATAAGGGTGTCTCAAGGGTGCCCGCTTTATAGCGGTGAGTGCTCCAAAGATGTAATTTTTAGTAGACTCAGATTTGTTATCCTGTATTGAAAACTTTGTTCATATGCGCTAAGCAACGCTTGTTAATTTAAAATATTACCTTTTGTGCGGCCGTTTATCAAATTTGAGAGATGGCAAGTTGTTGGCTTTAGCCCCCATGCCACGAGTGCTGGGGTGTTCGGGATAAACTTGAGCGCTCTTGTTTCCATTTTTGGGTCCTTCGAGGTAGGCGGTCAACACAATGAACGAGGCAACCGGACTAATAATGCTTGAACACTCCCACTTAGCCATAGAATTCTATAATTTTAAATCTCGGCGAAGCCCCTAGTGTTCGGAAGACCAATTGGGCGCTATCACGCTGGGCCGACAAAGCCGCTCCTCGCTCTAAGCGACATAAGTCTTTAGGGACTCGAAAAACCTCTCGAGCAATGATCGCTCTCGCCCTATCATGACTGGGCCGATTTTAGCTTACTCCATCGAGGTGCTCAACCCAGCTCAACTGGGCACAATCGCAAATGGTTCTCCCAAATACTACTTGGCCGATATAACGAACGTAAGGTACCAAAACATGGGAGCTGGGCAAACCCAACTATTGACCCAAGACATGATTCGGAACCGATGCATATAATGCTATAAGTTCGGGGTGCCGCACTTGTGAAAGTGTTTGGACTTATCACACCATATTTTTGGAACTTAAGCCCCTGGTGTTTTTGGTCGTACCAAAGCGTACGGATGCAACATGTCATAAGTCAACATATATAGAT
Source organism: Aegilops speltoides (assembly GCA_021437245.1). Classification (NCBI taxonomy): domain Eukaryota; kingdom Viridiplantae; phylum Streptophyta; class Magnoliopsida; order Poales; family Poaceae; genus Aegilops; species Aegilops speltoides. Next base: position 253,401,920 of record CM038144.1, read on the forward strand.
AGAAAAAGGAATGCAATAATAGGCAGAAAGCGATGCATTGTTTATTCAAAAAATACTGCAATGAAAGAAAAACGATGCAAATAGTGCGATAAGCAAGGGATGGGACTATTTAACATGTCCCCTCGAGGGTAGGTCATGGAATGGTATGTAAAATGTATACCGCTCGTAATAGAGACCACCGACACTCGACGAGCTTTTCCGCTTCCTGGTCTGTTGCATCGTGAGTTGGCGATTCTATCACGGACAGGCTTCGGAAAACGGAGTCCCGAGAATAAGAAAAAAAGAATGACACAATTGGGAGCCCCAGTGCGGTTGAGCCGCTCTCCGAGCATGCCGTGGTCGTGCCCCTACCCCTATGCCCATGGTATCTCCAGAGCGAAGTTATGTACGCTGTGGTAATCGGTCTCGCGATTTCGCTGAAAGGTCGGGTTAGCCGCATTACTCTGATGCTCGCAACGCAAGGCGGTCTTGTCAGAGGTTACTCCCGCGCGCTGACGTTGTCTCGGCCGCTAACAAATGGACTCGAGAATTGCCTTAAGAGGTCGCTTTGTACTTCCGCCAGAGAGAGCCAGATGCTCCTCTGACGGAGAGAGCGTTCGGTGTTTCCGCTGACCGTAATGACTCTCGGGCCCGCATCTTGAGCTTGAGGTATGCGAAAGCGGCACCGCATTGAATTTTTGCAATGCGGTTCGTCCGAAAGCAAAGGTATGATAGCCGCCATTTGAACGGATCGCGGTCAAGATTAACTCTCGCCGGAAGTTATCCGGGATCCAAGACCACTTCAAGTGTAATCGAGCTCGCATATTGGCCTCTACACCGGTATGACGCTTTGAAGGTCATCTTTGTGGGTTTAATCCTTGAGCGGTCTATGCCCATCTTGCGACCGTATCCCGATAAAGCGAGTTCAGCCGCCGCGCAATCCATCGAGGACTCTAGTGAGGTGAAATCCGTCGACGATTGGGTCTAGAACCACGCGCGAATCCGCCATGGCGAATGCTAGTGGGGTGGTCCTTCGATCAAAAGTGATCGGGTAGGAGGACCACGGATTGAACTTTGGGGCGATCGCTCCATCGCATATACGCCCTCGAGTGCACGCTCGCTCCCTTTGGGTATGTGGGTTGCGTATATCATGTCGACCGTCCGCACTTGTGGGGAAAACCCTTCATCCTCTATTGTTCGGTGGTGGGTCTCCTCGTCATCGCTATGCGCACCTTGTCATTGTTTTCTGTACTAACTTGCTGTCTTGAACACCCAACAATCCATGTTGGTGTGATTGGCTTTTCGGGTGCCGTATCCGCACGAGCGATCGAGTATTCGGTCCAAGTTGACGGCCCGAGTATTTCTTTGAATGGCTTTTTCCACGACGGGTTTAGAGCCTCTGAATCCGGCATCGACCGTCAGATCCTCGTATTGTCGCCATTAATGCGGCGCTTGTGCTTGTTGCGACGCGACCGCCGCTGGTGTCCTTGGTATCCGAATTACCAGGGCTCTTGGTCATGTTGTTACTACAAGTTAGCCAGCTATCCTCTCCCACGCAGAAGCGGGTCATGTGTGTTGTGAGGGTCGCCATGGATTTCGCTTTTCTTGTCCTAGGTGCGAGTGCAAGCCACTCGTCGCGGATGTTGTGTTTGAAGGTCGCAAGGGCCTCTCCATCCGGACAATGACGATTTGATTTTTCTTGGTTAGGAACCATGTCCGTAATTGTCCGCCGATTCTTCCGTCGCCAATTATGTGGCTTAGGTCATTGGCGTCGGTGGTCGCACATAAGTGCCCGGAAGTTGTCGAGGAATGCGGCTTCGTGTCTTCCCAACAACCGATCGACTACCGGCAAGTCGTTAAGCCAATGCGCGTTGGTCCTTCAAGCTTGAGTGGGAGATATTTGATTTCGTGTAGATCATCACCGCGGGCCATGTGGATATGGAGGAGATAGTCCTCGATCCAGACAGCCGGATCTGTTGTGCCATCGTATGATTCAATGTTTACGGGTTTGAAACCCTCAGGGATTTGATGATCCATTACTTCGTCTGTGAAGCATAGTGGGTGTGCGGCGCCTCTGTATTGGGCTATGTCACGATGCATCTCAAACGAGCTTTGTTTACTGTGTTCGGCCCGGCCGGAATTGCCATATTTGGCGTGACGGTTATCATCACGTATCATGGGGCGCCCACGCGATCCGTAGATCAATCTTGTTTGCATTGCCTTGTCCTCGAGTATATCCCGCAGGTCTGGCGCATTTTACCGCACCTAGGTATTTTTGAAGCGGCGCCGGGGTGCGGCTTGAGTGTAGGGCCGAGAGGCCTCTTCGTCATGCGCCACGAGGTGGCGTGTCGGCCGATATGCGCTAGTGATGTAGGTTTAGGTGATTCCTCCTCTAATCGGGTAGCACCGCTTTTGGGTAGCTCTTGGAGGCGTTCAAGTTCATACTCTTGACCGCAAGGACTTGATCCATCCGTCGGCTAGCAAGTCTTGGTCACTCTAAGTCATTGCCGCTTTTCTTGAGGTCGCTGTCGTGGCCATAAGCCCGCGCTTCAAACGCCTTGTTCGACGGGATTCTAAGGCACGACAAATTGCTGTCGCCGAGGCTTGCCTCGCCTTTGGAGGGAGGCATATAATTATCGCCCTCTACCTCCCCGTCTGTCGCTCTCCCATGAGGGTGGCTTCTCCATCCTTCTGCTACCGAATCTTGCCGAGGGGTTGTCTTTGACCGTCCGGTGTTATTGTCTCCGGCCGTGAATTCCATTTTTGCCGTGGCGGGATTTAGAGCGGCATCACGACGCCGGCGCTTAGGCTGTTTCGGGTTGTCCTCCGTTATTCCATCGCCATTCCCATCCTTTGGGATGTCCATCATATAAATGTCGTATGACGAGGTGGCCTTCCAGCGCCTCAGTAGCGCCGGTTCTGGTCGCCTCTCTGCATCGTCGTCCATACCGTCATGCAGCGGTGAACTCCATGATCGGCGCCAATCGGATTCGACAAGGGGCGCGGAGGTTCGAGTCCCGACCTTGGAGTCACGAGCTTCACAAAGGATGTGGTTGGTATTCGGCTCTATCGCCAGAGAGTAGCAATTTCGAGGTGGTGTCCAACCACCGTCCTCGACGGCGCAATGACCAACTAAGGGTCGGAGCGGACACTTAGCGGCCTCTAGGACAATGTCCGGCAGCAGAGCTAGATCATGCCCATCGTGATGAGGCGGGCGCTGGCTATGGCTCAAGCCGCCAAAGATCAAGTCTCCGCGACGTCACCAGATAGTTCAAACTTCCAAATCTAACTCGATGGCTGGCGTAGCTTTAATCGCTTCCAGATGGCCAAACGAGTTGGCCCGCAGCAAAGCCGCCAAACGAAGATCTATCCGGAGAAAAGTCTCACCGACCGCGTCGTTGTTGATGATCGAATGAGCCATCGGGCCTAAAGGTGACGCATACAGAGGAACTCTTAATGAAAGCACCAATGTCGGTGTCAAACCGCGGATCTCTGTAGGGGTCCCGAACTGTGCGTCTAGGCGGATGGTAACAGGAGACAAGCGACACAATGTTTTTACCCAGGTTCAGGCCCTCTCGGTGGAGATAAAACCCTACTCCTGCTTGATTAATATTGATGATATGGATAGTACAAGAGTAGATCTACCACAAGATCAGAGAGGCTAAACCCTAGAAGCTAGCCTATGGTATTATTGTTGTTCGTCCTATGGACTAAAACCCTCTGGTTTATATAGACACCGGAGAGGACTAGGGCTACACAGAGTCAGTTACAATGGTAGGAGATCTACATATCCGTATCGCCAATCTTGCCTTCTACGCCAAAGAAAGTCCCATCGGGACACGGGACGAAGTCTTCAATCTTATATCTTCATAGTCTAGGAGTCCGACCAACGGTGATAGCTCGGCTATCCGGACACCCCCTAGTCCAGGACTCCCTCAACCTCAGTTCAGTAAACACTAAGCATGGCATGGCAAAACTTCCAAAACTTGACTACAACACATCAACAATGATGTTCTACTAAGACATTCAACACACCAACAATACTAGTGTATGTGTACCAACACATCTACTAGCTACTAGTGTAGGTCATGCAATGAACATCTATCGGCTACTAGCACAATCAAGACAAGCAATATCAAGAAGAAGACTACTAGCACTGCTAGCAAGAATTATTAAGTACTAAGTAGTAGCGACCAACGACTAGCAAAGATTTCAAGAAGACAAAGAAATACTTACTAGCATCGCTAGCAAAGAATTATTAAGTACTAAGTAGTAGCGACCAATGACTAGCAACATCGAAACTAACACCGCAGAGCAAAACAAAGAATAGTACAAGCTACGCCTAGAGCATCAACAACAAAGAATACATCTACATTTAGACTCTAGGAGCATCAACAAAGAAGAAGACATCAAATGACACCTTGTTGTGATGTAACAACATGGTACAACGGACTTGCTTCTAGAGCAAAGTGTGGGTTATATAGAAGAGTAGAGATCTGTGTCCCTTGGAATCACATCAAATGTTAAAAATCTGGACTGGTTAAATCATAATTGTATTCTTCTCACCAGAATTCGTACTTACACGGAGAGACACTAACATGGAGTAATATGTATGGATTGTCAAAACTTGCATTATCCTACTATCACTAGTACAACAAGCTGCAGGTTGGCATATCCATGAACCGTGTACCTCATGACAGATACAATATATCATCCAATTCTCGACTATGCCAAAAATTAAACAATTACACCTCACAAAGGCAAAGCAAAGAATCATGGAGCGAGTAGGAGGGGTAAAAGGCGACCTGGGGAGCTCATCGGAAGTGGTTGTAGCCTAGGCCGAGCTTCACCATCACAACGACAGCCAAGGGAGGCTGCCGAGCCTACCAATGCGTAGCCATCATAGGAGCGAGAGCAGCAGTAGCACCACCACCGCCAGACGGAATCGCTGGAGCGAATCACCATCACATGGGTCACCTCCACCAAAGGATCTAGCAAGGGGTAAAGTCTGCACGTTTTAGTACAAGCTAGTGACACCAAAAACCAAACAGTAGCAAGAAGAAGAGAAACTCTAGTACATGATGATTAGTTGAAGAAACAGGAACTACATTCAATTGTGATGTTTCCATCATCCTACTATCACCAATAGAGCAAACTACGGGTTACCATAGTTCTGGAACCATGTACTTCATGACAGATGTATGTAGTAACACAAGATGCAATGCACCTAAAAAAAAATTATTCATTCAAGAGACTAGAAATTATACATAGAAGTACTGATGGCCTAAAAATCAATCTACAGATGATAGACAATAATAAACAAACGACAACGACATATTTTCTTCATTATACAAAGAGAAACTAATCGATCGTTATGTGCACGCAGATGCACCAAAAGAAACTAAAACCATTTATCTTAAGGATTCCACATAGTCTTGAACATGCTTATCATCCAAGGAAAGAAGCATAGCTTTTTCAGGGAAATCAATCTACAACCCGATGGATATTAGGACTATCTCGTCATGAGAATATGAGCATGAGCGATACATCGTAGTATACGCGTCGGAGAGAAAGAATTACGACCCACAAGGCAAGAATGGCGATAGCGTTTACCTTCACATATATTTCAATACCTATCGCTATTGTCATATATGTTAAATATGCAAGAGGTAAAATGACGTTATGTCCATCCATTGCAAACAGACTTGTGAAGAAGAAGATAAACCGCTAATGCACTTCAATCATTAATCCAACATTGCACATAAACCTAGAAAGAAAGTAATAAACCAGCCGCCCTAATACAGAACATCATTAGGCCCAAACATTTGGCATATTCAAACATGATGTTGTTCTACGACTACATCGGGTAGTTAATACCTCCATGATGCTCTGGTAGAAAATATCTACTCTATCATATGAGTTCGACCATGAGTATACAGGGGAAGACGGTAGCTCAGTCTATCCAATTCTCCATACAATGTAAAAGGTCGTGAACATACTAGGCGCAATATTATCACCATTTGTAGTACAATAAACTCAGATCTTACAGAACAAATTGACATTATCAGACAATGCAGGAAACTGTGTGTTTTCTCCCAGCCATATCATACACCAAAAGCATAGTGCCCACCAAATGTGAAACCAGACTTGTTACCGGTGGGCATGAGGAGGTCATCGGTACCTATCACAACTGCGCGAGTAGGTCATCATTTGGTACCTCGCACAACTCTGCAAGGAAGTCGGCATCATTGATTCCTGAAATTTTAAGTATTGTTCGGTGAACTTAACTCAAACAATAATATGTCTTAGAACGACCAGACTACAAGTGAAGCTTATGATTACAGATACAGAATCAAAACACTGAGTTTAAATATATAAGTTCAGAACATAAATGTAATCTGATGATGTCCATCACATTCCTATGCTTCCATGATGAATTATACACTTAATAGCTACCGACAAGTATAGGGAATTATGTATGACAAACTAAAAAAATTTCTACTCAACATGTGTAGTGGGTTTAACTTTTACAATAAAGTAAATTACAAGATATATCATAAGAATTAATATCCCAAGGAGTAGATCATTGTACATTTTTTCGTCCAACAAAACATGTATGCAAGAGCATGACTAGTGTATTCAACAAGGTGTGGTGTAGCTAGGGAGTTCAAGCGAGGTGACATGTAGTTTCTCACAAGCACGAGCTCAGAGCAACCAAACGGAGGCGGGAGAAGAGAGCTCACCATGGCTCTCATGTAGCCGACGCTGAAGAGGCAGCATGTCCGTTCAACAGAAGATGTCGGGGCCGAGCGAGCCTACCACCACACACCTCGATGAGCCCACCCTTGTACTCTGCAAATCCTGTTGCCGCTGCACATGACAGACAAGAGACATAACAAGATAATGTTGATCAAATCGAAGGATAAATCATGTTCGGGAACAAAGGATCAGCTTAGATAGCTCACATTTCATGTCCTGGAAACCATGTCGAGGTACACCGAACAACACCTATCAATGCTCAGCAGCTGCACCTTGATACACAGAGTGAAAAAAAAGAGGTCAATCACCTCCACAAACACCAGCACCTTGAGAAGGAATTGTACAAGGAATTGTGCCAGCTGCCAAAGAAGGAAGGACTCTCTGCTTCATTCATTCTAGACTATTTGCAATTTAAGTTTGGTTTATAATTAGAAATTAATCCTGAACAAAAAGAAAAGAAAAGGTGTTCGTCATATTTGTTCTTCATACAAGAAACTGAAACAACAAGTTGTTTCAGTCAAAGTTGAACGAAAATACGTATTTAATCGTGCCTAAAATACATCACATCCACATTGCACACCAAATTAACATAGGAAGCAGGGGAGTAGGTCGTTGTACCAATCCATCACCTTGATGGAGTTAGGGAAGAGAAGAAGCAGTGGAGGGAGGCCCATGGCGCCCCTCCCAAGCAGCAGCACAACACATCACGCCTTCTTCTCCCATGGTGACGCCCTGGTTCAAAAGAGAGATGAGAAGGGGGTCAGAGAGAGAGCAGAAGAAGAAACGATGAGGGGAGGAGAAAGGGATTTAGATATCAAAATGTCAAACTAGCATTCAGATATCAAAATGTCAGACTAGCAAAATGTCCAACTAGCATTCAGAGATCAAAATGTCAGAAGTTCACACACACCAACACCAAATCATACTTCTTCTGTCAACTATAAATCGACTTATTGGGGGTTTCTACGATTTTTTACCAAATTTTTTTGCTTCACAAAAAGCTAACAGTTGGTCCTGAATTTTATCTTCACCGGGATGTCAATCAACCACAACGAAACTGCATAAACTGTAGGTTTTTAAAATTATTTGCAGAACATTTAGAGAAATAGACACGACAGTTTTACTCATAAACAGTAGTAAAGCTTTGATAAACACACTAGTAACTACTGCCTCTATACCAAAATACAAGAAGTTTTTGCAAGCATGGAGGGAGTAGTTGCCTGGCAATTTCCTTTTCTTGCCCTAATGGCTCAACTGAAATGTGACACTGACTAGTACAGTAATATAGACCAGAGTGACAGATCTTCTACATTAAAGAGCATTGCATAGTCCATGCATGCAATTGCTCAATGACAGTCAGACAATGAATTCTCGAACCGGAATGCAGGGCCAAAATCTACACGGTGGGCAAAATTTACACGACGACGCCCGGCGTACGGTGCGGTTGAGTCCTGCGGTGTAGTTGATATTGATGATTAGTAGCAAAGAGAATGCAACTGCTTTGCCTTCAGGTTAATATGTTACATCGAGAGACACTGAGTTGTAGAAGAAATGCCAGGTGCACGCGCACATCGCTCCACCAAGAAGTGGAACCTATTATTGGGCAGAAATGCAAACTTGTTAGTGAGCAAGCACACGGACTGTTATCAACAAAACTTTGCTGCTTGCGATAGCCATCTCAATGGAATGGATGCACACTTCAATAAGGAGGGTTCCTGAAGAAACCGCATATGCTCAGTTTATGACGAAGAAATCATTGGGTGAGGTGAACCAAATCATCTTCCAGAATCTCAATGACATGCAAAGCTTGCAACTGAATCTTAACTGAACCTTGTGATGGAATGGTACAGAATGAACTGCAATAATAGAACAACATGTTCAGAATCACAACAAATGCTACTACTGACTAATAACTGGACTTGCCCAGTTTGGATCTACGAGAACGCCCTGGTGCCCGCCATTGACGTTGATTAACCGCTACATCTACATGAACACATCGCTTGTTTGATTGGTTTGGTTGACTTCTAATGGTGCTAAGACTACATGGACACGAAATGGGGTCTGGCTACCTAATGACACAACTACAGATCGAACTGCTATGGGGATCTTGGGTGGAGAGGAGAGGGCAGCGTTGCTTGAATCGCACCTGATGTCTGGTTCACCTGAGCTTGAACGTGAAGGAGGAGAGGGCAGCGTTGCCGCGCCGCCGCTGGTGGCCGGCGACCGGGAGGCGGAGCTGCCGGAGCTGATCACCAACGACAACTTGGTGGACTTGGACCTGGACCTCGACTGCCCCTGACGTGCACGGGCGCCGAACATGTCGTCGAAGAAGCCCTCCTCGGTAAGCACGACCGCCGTCGCCGGCCTGCCACAGTGGCACAAGGCGTCGGCGCCACCGCCGTAGGAGTAGTACGGGTACTGGCCGTCGTGGCCGGCCGCGACGGTGTGGTAGGCGGCGGCGTGGTAGTCAGCAGCGGCGGTGGGACGCGGGAGCTTGAGAGGTGGGAGGGAGAGGGAAGGGAGCTCGCTCTGAGGGAGGGAGACGGCAGTGGGAGGGATCGAGGGGAGCGCCGTCGGTGGCGGCGGCGAGGAGATGGGGGAAGGAGGGTGCGATGGGAGGAGGGGGTCGATGAGATGTTGGTAGGGTTTGGGTGGGTGGATGCGGGTGGGATTTTCTTTTTCATTTTCTTTTTTCTGTACATAAATGGATGGATGGATGGATGGATGGATGTGGTATGGAGAGATGGATGGATGGATGGGCGCCATGTCATCGATCCGTGTGACAACGAATTCCACTAATAGAAATAGAGCACATATAATAGTGTTTTTTCTTTTGTTTTTCTTCTATTTTTTTACATGAAAAAAAATCAAATATTGATCTCATATTGTGCACAAGAGTGCATCTTGGAATGTCAAACAATGTTGCCTAAGGAAGTTATCATTTTCTTTGGACGAAAACTCAATTTTCCATTTTTCGAGTGCCCAAAGTGGGTTTAATTGTGAAGTGCCTACCAAATATTTGTTGCAAATTGGACCAAATCATTTTTTTAAAATATTAGGCCATATTAATGCACAATCGACTAAATGATTGGGTATCAAAAGCTTTAATCCACCTCTCGTGAAAAAGTCAAATTCCCGCCGATTCAGCAAGAAGTGAGTCAAATTTGAACTGCAGCTACATCGTAGTTTTCTCTTTATTTTTTTTCAAAAATCATTGCTAGGTACTTAAGTATCTATTTAATAAGAGAAACACCAAAAAAATTCCAAGATTCAACCACTAGCTAGGAACGGTCATTCCCGCTGTTTTCACCACATTTTGAAACGAGCATAAAAAATTAAAAAAAATAAAATATTGGAAAACCTTCTTTGTGACGCCCCCGATTCAATCGTACACTAATCATGCACGCAAACATGTACGATCAAGATCAGGGACTCACGGGAAGATATCACAACACAACTCTAAAAACATAATTAAGTCATACAAGCATCATATTACAAGCCAGGGGCCTCGAGGGCCCGAATACAACTGCTCGATCATAGACGAGTCAGCCGAAGCAACAATATCTGAGTACAGACATAAGTTAAACAAATTTGCCTTAAAAAGGCTAGCACAAACTAGGATACGGATCGAAAGAGGCGTGGGCCTCCTGCCTGGGATCCTCCTAAACTACTCCTGGTCGTCGCCAGCGGCCTACACGTAGTAGTAGGCACCTCCGGTGTAGTAGGAGTCGTCGTCGATGGTGGCGCCTGGCTCCGAGGCTCCAACCTCTGGTTGCGACAACCAGGTAAAAGGAAAGGGGGCAAAGAGGGAGAAATGCAACCGTGAGTACTCATCCAAAGTACTCGCAAGCAAGGATCTACACTACATATGCATGGTATATGTGTAAAGAGGCAATATCGATGGACTGAACTGCAGAATGCCAGAATAAGAGGGGGATAGCTAGTCTTATCGAAGACTACGCTTATGGTAGCCTCCGTCTTGCAGCATGTAGAAGAGAGTAGATTGAAGTCCTCCAAGTAGCATCGCATAGCATAATCCTACCTGGCGATCCTCCCCTCGTCGCCCTGTGGAAAAGCGATCACCGGATTGTCTGTGGAACTTGTCTGGGTGTGTTTTATTAAGTATCCGGTTCTAGTTGTCATAAGGTCAAGGTACAACTTTGGTCGTCCTTTACCGAGGGACACGGCTATTTGAATAGATAAACTTCCCAGGGTGCACCACATAACCCAACACGCCGATCCCATTTGGCGGACACACTTTTTCGGGTCATGCCCGCCTCGAAAGATCAACACGCCGCAGCCCCACCTATGCACAATGAAAGCTCAAAGACGGCCTAACTCCTATGCACGCAGGGTCCGGGCCCATTGCCCATCAGCACACTGCATGTTGCGAGGGCGATCGAAGCGCACCTAGCAACCTCCATTACAAAGGAAGTTGCGTTACGTGATCCAACCCGCCAAGGCCGCTCGTCGCCGACGCCAAGAAGGCGGTACCGATATCACGATGTCGAGTGCCCATATCTTTCCGCGTAGTTGGTTAGTGCGATAGGCCGCCGACTCGAATCAAATACCAAGATCTCGTTAAGCGTGTTATTATGAAGTAACCATGGACGCCGACTGGGCGGACCAACCTCTCGCCTAGGTGGTCTCAACTCGCCTGTCGCTCGCGCCAAAGTAACAATCGGGGCGTCGGGAACCTAGGCCCACCTCTACCGGGATGGAGCCACCTGTCCTTCCAGCCCCCACATCGGAATCACTTGCGGGTACTCAACGAGTTGACCCGACTTTAGTCACCATCTATATAGTATGTATGTATGTATGTATAGTATATACCCCTGATCACCTCCCGAGTGATCACGGCCCAATAGTATAGCAAGGCAGACTGACAAGAATGTAGGGCCAATGATGATAAACTAGCATCCTATACTAAGCATTTAGGATTGCCTGATAAGGTATCATTGACTGTAGCAACAATGACAGGCTATGCAACAGAATGGGAGTAATCGAACAGCAACATGCTACACTCCTCTAATGCAAGCAGTATAGAGAAGAATAGGCGATATCTAGTGATCAAGGGGGGGGGCTTGCCTGGTTGCTCTGGCAAGAAGGAGGGGTCGTCAACACCGTAGTCGAACTGGGCAGCAGCAGCGTCGGTCTCGTAGTCTACCCGAGAGAAGAGGGGGAAGAAACAATGAATATAATGCAAACAGATGCATAACGATGCATGACATGACAAAGCGTGATGCTAGGTGTGCCCAAACGCGGTAGTAGGTGATTCCGGCGAAGGGAGGAAACATCCGGGAAAGTATTCCTGATTTTTTCACGTTTTCGGACAGAGGAACCGGAGGGGGAAAGTTGCGAGTTCAATAGGTTAGGGATGTGTGGCGGACGAACGCGTTACGTATCCGGATTCGTCTCATCGTTCTGAGCAACTATCATGTAGAAAGTATTTTCATCCGAGTTACAGATTATTTTATATTAATTTTTAAAGATTTAATTCATTTTTAAAATTAACAGAATTAATTTAATTAGAAAATGTAATTATGATGTCATCATGATGTCAGGGTGATGTCAGCAGTCAGCTAATGAGTTGACCTAGTCAAACCGACGTGTGGGTCCCACTGTCATAGACTGTTTACCTAAACAGGTAATTAAAGTTAATTATAGGGTTAATTAGATTAATTAGAAGGATCAATTAAGTTAATTAATTATCCTAATTAAATAATTATATTGTTTTTATTGTTTCTATTTCATTTTTGTTTTCTTTTGTTTCCTTGGAAAAATACAGGGGCATGGGCCCCTGTGGTCAATGGCACAAGGCCAAGCTCACACAGTGCACGCTGCAAGACACGCACGCTGAGGCGAGCCGGCTGGCCAGCGGCGAAGCTTGCCTTGAGCAGCCAGTGGCGCTGTTGATTGTGATCAGGCGGGGAGGTGCGTGACCAAGGGCTCATGGCACGACCATGGCGACGCAAGCTCACGGAGGTCGCGAGGCACCAGACAGCGGTACGGGCGAAGGCTTGAGCGAGAGGAGCTCTGGCCTTGAACGTGGCTGAGGTGGTGTTGGCATGAGTGGGAACGGGTGAGCGTGGCGACCGCGACGACAGGCAGGGAAAGGGAGGATTTAACGGTCCTCACCGGCGTTAGTGGCAGGGTCGTCGAGGCGCGTGGAGGCCGTTGGGGGAGGAGGATGGGGACGACGGCGTCGGAGACGGGGAGGCAGTCCGGCGAGGTGGAGCAAGGCAAGGGAGGCCGGATCCGCGACAGGGCTCCCGAGATCAAGGATCTCCGGCGAGGAGGCGGCTTGGCACGGCACAGACAAGGAGGACCAGGCGGGTGCGGCCATGGCAGGAGCTTCTGCATGGCGGCGGCGCAAGGACGCCGATAGGCGGGGGATCCCCCGGCGCAGGCGCAACAGCGGTGGTGGGGCTCCGGCGCGGTAGGGGATGGCGATGGGATGCAGGTGCGACGGTGGTGGGGCTGGGCGACGGGCGACATCGGGGTCGGGCCCCTCCCCGATCCAGATGGGATCGAGAGGAGAGGGGAGAGGGAGAGGCGAGCGAGTGGGGGAGTGGCGGTGTCGGTGGGATAGGGTTTGACCAGGGTGGGGGTTAGTAGGCGCGGGTGGGGCGGCCTGGTTGGCCCGATGACCAGCTGGGCCGAGGCCTAGTGGGGGGGGGGGGCAGGCTTTTTTGTTAGGTTCTGCTTTTCTTTTTATTTAATTGTTTTGTTGTTTCCATCCACTATAAAATATCTAGGCATTTTATAAAAATGTGTTTATTGCACCATATTTACATATGCAAATTATGGCACCTCCCGAACATTTTTAGTTTAACTTTTGAAAACTTTTATTGTTGACATTAATTTGAATTTGAAGTTTGAAACGGTTTCGAATAATCGCGAGGTTAACAACAGTGACCGTGGTGACGTGGCATCATTAATGTGGGATAACTGTAGCTAATCATTCGGGCGTCACAATTCTCCTCCACTACAAGAAATCTCGTCCCGAGATTTAGGAGGGGAGTAAGGGGGAAGGGATTGGGTTACGAAAAATCTAACGGGTCTTCTTGGTCTTGATTGCTCTTCTCGAAGAGGTCGATCCGTTACGTTCATGTCTTCATTTCTCTGCTTCAGGTCATCTTGATGAAGTCGGCATCCTTTCCTCGGGAACTCCATCGTACTTACGAAAGGCTAAGAAGGGAAAACTCCATAAGAATGGATTCTAACAAGATCGAGCATCAGACGGTTAACTCAGGGGAAAAGCATAAGTATCTCTCGAGTTGAAACTTAAGAAGATATCAAGAGCAAAGACGAAGGTACCATGAGAAGTTTCAATCGGGTAGGCAATCTTTCGATGCCTAATCAGAAGGTGAAAGGGTTTCAGGGCAACGAGAATAAGTATTGCGTCTGATACCAGAATAGATCACTAGGAAGGTGGCCCGTCAATTACTTACGTGGCCAGGCTCGAGAAATAACTTTGGAGACAGGGATATACAAGAGAGTCAGGTTTTGATCCTGTGGAACTGTGGGTTATGGGCCCACCATGTGGGTTAAAGTAAGAGGGGCAGCGACATCTTGTATGGTCATGATAGCAAGGCATGTTAGATGGTAGCCTGCCAGTTATGAAGGCAACAATGTTGGTACAAAGGGCGAGGGACAAAGAGAACCATTTTCCTGCTCGTTGAAACGAGGCAGACAAATAGGCAAAGTTCTCGTCCATCGGTGGTTACCGAAATGTCATCAACAATAGTAATAGGGTCTTCTGACAGAGTGGTATGACGAGGGGCTTACCTAAGCAGGGAATTATCACCACTCGGTTAAGTCAGATTACAAGAAACGTTAAACAAAACCATGGAAAGAAAAAGTGATTAGTGTACTAATCAGAACAATGGAAGGAAAATGTGGTTACACTCGAGTATCAAGAGTATATCTTTCCCATCCATGTCGGGAATGACAAGTAGACGACCAATTAAGTAAAGGGGCAAGGGATTTCATGATGTTACCCATACAATGGTGTTTGGATAACTGATAAGGAAAATTAAGCATTGTGCTTCAAAAGGTTTGTTTACTGAAAATCAGAGTACCACATACAAGCATCGAGATAGTGTTGACATGGTCTTCAAGCAAAGGTTGGACTTGGATACACAAAGGACTCATCTGGAACAAGTTATAGAATAAGTCTTACAATTTCCTCATGAAAGAATGAGTAACCTTGCTAAAAAGGAAACTACTACAATAGGTCCTCCGGCCAGGTGTGCTAGGCATGACATCACCTTACCGAGTCATACAGAGACCAATGCCATAACTCTTGGAAATATGTTCCAACCATCACATTTGACCGAGATTCAGGTCTGATTGCTGTCTGGATACCTCAGACTCAGGATGCCTGAGATGAAGAGGTGCAACACAAATCGACGAGATGACATTGTAATATTCTGGAGAAATGAACTATGGAAGCGAGTTCCGAAACAAGAGTTCATCATTAGAACATGGAGAGGATGAGGAGGTGGCTGATGGACTCAGCGGCAATTCATCGAGGTTTCCAAAAGATGCATTTCCACAATTAAGTGAACAAGGTGATAACATTTGTCAGATCAAATGATATAATGGTGTATGCTTGAGGAAAGCACAATTAAACATTGATTGAAAGGTGCACCCGAAATATGGGCTGGGTTGCACGATTAATGCTTGAATGGTGACTTAATGAACAAAAGAATTAGAAGTAAACTATCGACCATTCACTTCAAAGCAATACGGTTGCTAGAAGTCTCACACATCAAAGTTCAATTGCCGGTATTCCGATGAGAAACAACACGGGGACCAAGAAATGAACGGAGATGGCGAGAAGTATTACTATATCAAGTATTCTTAAGAGGTGGTGAAATTCCTATGACATTCTTGACATAAAAGATGGTAATACTCCAATGTAAAGAAGAACAAATGCTGGATAGCAAGGAACTCAAGGTATAACACAAAACACGAACAAGTTTGTGTTGGAGGGAAGTCAATAAAGTGGTCGATGATAACACAAATCATCGAGGGCAAGGATGGTTCATGGACTCAGTTGATATCCTGGAAGAGCTCCGAATGCCGATGATGATCATGACACATTTGTCGAGAGATTTCATGAAGATGTAATCAGTCAGCGATGACATCAAGTCAAAGGAATGATGAAGCGAAAGGTTATTGGAACCAAGGGTATGACACAAACTCGAATCAAGCTTGTTGTTCAAGGCGAAATGATATGACGAGGAAGATTGACGTAAGGTTAGCATATCGTCAAAAACTGTGCTCCGAGAAGAAGGACCAGGTAGCACCGTTAAAATTTAGCATGATAATGTTATAGCCGATTAGGCTAGGAATGACCTGAAGGGTTATTAAACTCATAAGAAACAAAAATTATTTAGGATTATCGAACCGGAATGCGGAATTGGTTCACATATCGGTGTCTTTGAGTGTTTAATAACTCAGAGCCCATGAATTTTTTTAATCCGTGAGAATGTAGTACTTGATGAAGAACTCATAAGAACTTATGCAGTTCCAAGATAATCTCGAGATACCAGGGGGGTAATACTTGACGACAATCCAAAGTAGAGCTTGGACTAGGGTATTGCTCTATAGAAGGTAAGTGCTTAAATATGCACGAGAAATGGTATTTAAAGGAGATCATGGTCAGAACCATGATTGCAAAAGGCCAGATCCTAGATATAAGATGAACTTATACCAAGGGAATAATTAATTTAAGAGAAGCTTTAATGATACGATCTACATCGTGTCCATGGGCATGAACACAAAGTTCAAGGTCGATTCCCACTTCTCCAATGGATAACCTTTCATTCACTTCTCATTTTTCGAAGAAGTTGTAGTGTTGAAATTTTATCTGGCAAAATACCAGAAGAGTATGACTCGTGAAAACTTTCGAGTCCACACATGTTAAGGAAGGCATAGGTCCAACCCATCGGGGTATCGTGGAAACATATACTACAAAGTTCAGAAGTAAATAACTCAAGCTTGAATTAGAGCATGGTTGAGAAAGCAGAGGATACAATTTACCAAGGCATTCTGTATCATGGGAATAACCTACAAGAATTTTCAATGTGGAGGATACTAACGGATAATAACCCTGCAATGGCTCTAGCGGTCCACAACGGAGCTGATATGAGTATCAGTACTCACTCAAAGAAATAAAGAATGCATAGGCATCAGATTCAAGAATCACCTGATTAGTTTGATGCTTCAACTGAAAGAAATTATGGTTTCCAAAACGAAGGATCAGAAGCAGACACTCTGATCAAGGATGGATAGGTTGAAAACACTTAGTTGGACAATCAATAAAGGTTTGAATTGCCGAGAGCCAACTCATGTCCTAATGACGCCTCGAGCCGAGAGATAATCTTAAAAGGATAACTCGATGATCGTGCGTGACGCATTACATTGAATCAATAGGCTCAAAATGACTAAGACAAGGGATGTTAACGAGGACTACTAGTCATATGGAATTAACCATAATGTAAGCAGGCAAGAATTTCAAGAATAACAGGCTACAGAGGATTTTTGAAAGACCGAGAGTATTCCGAAGAATTATGTGAGACACATGAACAATTGAGAAGAACGGGTCCTCGATAAATGTGAGGAAAAACCTGTAAGGGTTTTCATGTAGAATAAAACTGTAAGACAATAAACTCAAAGGATTCTCGAGACAACGACGAATATTTTGAGGCATCTTGTAACAACAAGAGCGACGAGGAATGATCAAGAGAATGACAAGTGCATACAGATATGCATAGGGATATATCGGTGACAGTGGATTGCAAAGGCGATGAGCACAAGGGTCTTGGGAAAATATCGAGTGATATCCTGATCTGCATAAATTATAAGTGAGATACATTGGAAGTTAAATGATTACCAATAAAAAATATCCATTCAAGAGAATAAAAATTACACATAAATCCCCAAATACCTCTGTCGGTGTCAAAACCGGCGGATCTCGGGTAGGGGGTCCCGAACAGTGCGTCTAGGCGGATGGTAATAGGAGACAAGGACACGATGTTTTTACCTAGGTTCGGGCCTCTCGGTGGAGGTAAAGCCCTACTCCTGCTTGATTAATATTGATGACATGGGTAGTACAAGAGTAGATCTACCACGAGATCAGAGAGGCTAAACCCTAGAAGCTAGCCTATGGTATGATTGTTGTTCGTCCTACGGACTAAAACCCTCTGGTTTATATAGACACCGGAGAGGGCTAGGGTTACACAGAGTTGGTTACAATGGTAGGAGATCTACATATCCGTTTCGCCAAGCTTGCCTTCCATGCCAAGTCCCATCCGGACACGGGACGAAGTCTTCAATCTT
This sequence comes from Aegilops speltoides, assembly GCA_021437245.1. Taxonomy (NCBI): domain Eukaryota; kingdom Viridiplantae; phylum Streptophyta; class Magnoliopsida; order Poales; family Poaceae; genus Aegilops; species Aegilops speltoides. Next base: position 253,420,010 of record CM038144.1, read on the forward strand.
GTATCTTCATAGTCTAGGAGTCCGGCCAACGGTGATAGCTCGGCTATCCGCACACCCTCTAGTCTAGGACTCCCTTAGTAACCCCCTGAACCAGGCTTCAATGACGACGAGTCCGGCGCGCATATTGTCTTCGGCATTGCAAGGCGGGTTCCTCCTCCGAATACTTCATAGAAGATTTTGAACACCAGGATAGTGTCCGGCTCTGCAAAATAAGTTCCACATACCACCGTAGAGAGAATAATATTTACACAAGTTCAATCTGCTGACGTATTCCGTGGTGTGACATCACACCACGGCCAGGCCTTTATTCAATTTGTTTTTACGGTTCCACCTCTGCGCGTTTAGCGAAACGGTTTCCTTGGCACGTCTTATCAAAGCAGATATCGTGTCCCCTTATTCCGGGATTCTCATCAATACGGCGTGGGTAACCCAACCGCGCCATTGATTACGGCGCTTGGGAGATAAGCGAGTTTTACCAGTGGTGGGGACGATAGTTTCGCCTCATCCATATAAGGGATAAGGATCCTCCTTTTACCCACGCCTTCTTCCTCCTTGCTTATCCATTTCACAAGACTAGAGCTCCAGCGCCCAAGTCCGCACATCTCGCCTCAACCTTCCCCACCATGTCCGGAGCGGGAGGCAGTGGATGGCCTCCTCCGTCACGGAGGGCACATCAAAAGTTGAGGAAAGCCGAATACCTGCACAACGACATTGCGCACCGGCTTCCAGACGAGGGGCAGCTCGTCCCCACCCCCAGGCCCCATGAGAGGGTGGTGTTCCTTCCCCATTTCCCAGCGGACTAGGCTTCCCACTCCACCCATTTGTTCGGGGGATCATGTTCTACTACGGCCTGGATTTCCACGATCTGGCCCCGAACTTCATCCTCAACATCTCAGCGTTTATCGTTGTGTGCGAGGCCTTCCTCCTCATCAAACCCCACTTCGCTTATGGTCAAGACCTTCAATGTCAAGTCAAGGTAGTGGGCGCCAGCCAGCGGAGGCGGAGGCGCCATGGTGGGCAAGATGCCCAACGTCACATGGCTCGAGGGCGCCTTCGTGGAAACCATCAAAGGGTGGCAATCGGGGTGGTTCTACATCATCGAGCCGCGTGACCCTGAATGGGCAGCGGCCCCCGAAATCAGATTTGGCATCCCCACACGGCTCACCTCCTGGAAAGAGAAAGGCCTGACATGGGGTGATTCGGAAGAGCTGACCGGACTCCAAACCTGCGTCCAAGACCTTGTGAACAAGAAGATCAAGCTTGTCAACGCAGTCCTGGTCATGCTCATCCGCCGGATCCTCCCGTGCCAACAACGGGCTTTCAACTTGTGGGAATTTGATCCGGCACAGCACCAGACCTTGAGCAGGCTCTTCGACACTACGTACGAAGACGCCTGGAGGGTGATGTTCAAGGGCGCCGAGGCACCCGTATCCGCTACCGAGGATCGCGGATTCAGCTCGCAGCGTCAAGCCGGCGAGGTAAGCTATTTTACCCTTTATGGGACACTTGTTTTTTCATAGTTTGACTCTATGCAGGGATATAAACTCCCTTACCTTTGACAGCTGGCGAAGAAGTCAGGCGCAGTTAACCGTCCGGCTCCTTACCGAAGACCAATGGACGCCCGATCGACGGGTTGCTGGTTCCGCGCCTACGTGGTGCCGAGAAGAAGGCTAAGAAGAAGGCCACGGAACTCAAGGAGTTCGGTGCGCTGTGTTGTCGGACTCATCGTCCGACGACTCAGCGCAACTCCGCCAAGACGGGAGGAGGAAAAGGCTTCTCCCCCAGCGGGGGGAGAGAAGAAAAGGAAGGCCTCCCCAACTGGGGAGGCTGGAGGGTCCAAGAAGGGAAGGACCCTTCCTCCGGACTACTCCACCAATGCCGACGACGGCGAAGAGGATTGGCCCTCGAGGGCCAAGTCCCTGGCGAGATCGTAAGTGTCCGGATTCCAGAATAACTCATGATTTTTCCTTTGTCGCGTAGTGTCTTCTAACGCCAAATACAACCATGTAGCCCGCCCAAGGACGAGCTCCCCGCTTCATCGAGCGGCTCCTTGGATTCGTCGGATGTGAATAGCACTTCACTTCCGACCGCCTCCTCTCCCCGTGAAGCAGACGACGCCGCGGTGGAGTCCCAAAAGGGGTCCAACCAGGAGGAGGTGGTCCTGGAGGCGCCGCAAGGCGACCTCCCGGATTCCGAGCGCAAAGAGGGCAAAACCCCAGAGGGCTCTAAGTCCGGCTCAGCTTGGGACTCCGCTCCGAACCTCAGCGATTCCAAAGTCCATCAAGCGGGCCCTTCAGAAGAAGGGCAAGATCGCGACGCCGGTGGCCTCCGCCCAACCGGAGGCACCAGATAATTTGCCGGAGGCGCTTAACGGCGCCATCGACGAGGAGCCTTTGCATCGTTATGAGTGCGGTGATTCAGAAGTTCACCCGCCAAGAGCGATCGATCGAAGCTCGTAATAGCCTTCTAACAGGCTTTGAGGTATGTAATTAAGATATGTAAAAATAGTACCGCATAGACAGTAGCCCCTGATGCTCAGTTTGGTGTTCGGAAAGAAAGCCGAACTGAGGATCTAAAAACATATACGCAGGAGTCTAACATAAGCATGTCGATATGGGAGTGCAGGCTGCGCTGCTGACCTCTGTCGCACTGACTGCGGAGGTCAATGTATTGAAGCAGAGCCTCGAGCGGTCCGAGAACGAGCTCGACCATGCCAAGAAGCAGCTCGAGGACAAGGAAGGTAAGTAATACCTTATTAAAGTAATACCTTATATAAAGGACTTGGTTGCAAAAAATGACAGGAATAACATGAGTATTACAGGGGCCACGAACGAGGTGGCGACCCTGAAGGAGGGGGTGTCCAAGGCCGAAAAAAGTGCGGCCGCGGAGCGCACCGAGCGAGAGAAGCAGGAGGCGCGGGTGGCGGAGGTGCGGCAAGAGCTCCAGGCTCTCGTGGAAAAACACGAGAGTTTGGAGCGTGACTCGAAGACTAAAGAGTCCGAGCTCGCCTCGGCTCTTGAGAGTGCCAAGGCTGCTAAGGCCGAATCCCAAAAAGCCCTCCAGGAAATTGAGGCAATAAAGAAGATAGCGGTAGGTAAGGCATTCTTCATGCAAAGCAAGCACGTGAAAGTGAATTACTTGTTATTTACCCGAATCCGGAGCTCTCCAGGAGCATTCGCAGATCTGTCCTATAGTGTGTCTGATGCTGCCGCGTTCTACTGAGCCGAGGAGGGGAGCTCGACGGAGAAGGTGTTCTGATCTCAATATGCTGAGGCCGAACATCCGGTGCCCCTGAGCGACCAGCTGAAGCAGCTGGTCGAGCTCCACAAGGTGGCTGAACAGGCCATGAAGGGCCTCATAGTTCGGCTGTGGCCTAAAGAAGCCATGCCAGGAGCTACTTGATGCAGTGCGGCGGTGGGACTTTGTCCATGGATTGAAGTCATCAAGCATTCCGTCTACATTGAAGGTGCTCGTCGGGCCCTTGCCCGCGCTAAAGTGCACTGGGGTAAGATGGACGACAAGAAGCTTGTGACGGACGCGCCACCGCCGGGCAAGGAGTATCGCACGCCCGAGATGTACTATAAGGGTGTCCAGAAGGGTGCCCGCCTTATAGCGGGTGAGTGCTCCAAAGATGTAATTTTTTAGTAGACTCGCATTGTTATCCTGTGCGCTGAAAACTTTGTTCATATGTGCTAAGCAACGCTTGTTAATTTAAAATATTACCTTCTGTGCGGCCGTTTATCAAATTTGAGAGATGGCAAGTCATTGGCTTTAGCCCCCATGCCACGAGTGCTGGGGTGTTCGGGATAAACTTGAGTGCTCTTGTTCCCATTTTTGGGTCCTTGGAGGTAGGCGCTCAACACAACGAACGAGGCAACCGGACTAATAATGCTTGAACACTCCCACTTAGCCATAGAATTCTATAATTTTAAATTTCGGCGAAGCCCCTAGTGTTTGAAGACCAATTGGGCGCTATCACGCTGGGCGGACAAAGCCGGCTCCTCGCCTAAGCGGCATAAGTCTTTAGGGACTCGAAAAACCTCTCGAACAATGACGGCTCTCGCCTCTATCATGACGGTCGGTTTTAGCTTACTCCATCGAGGTGCTCAACCCAGCTCAAGCTGGGCACAATCGCATGGTTCTCCCAGCCTACCTTGGCCGATATAACGAACGTAAGGTACCAAAACATGGGAGCCGGGCAAACCCAACTATTGACCCAAGACATGATTCGAAGCCGATGCATATAATGCTATAAGTTCGGGGTGCCGCACTTGTGAAAGTGTTCGGACTTATCACACCATATTTTTGGAACTTAAGCCCCTGGTGTATTTGGCCGTACCAAAGCGTACGGATGCAACATGTCATAAGTCAACATATATAGATAGAAAAAGGAATGCAATAATAGGCAGAAAGCGATGCATTGTTATTCAAAAAATACTGCAATGAAAGAAAAACGATGCAAATAGTGCGATAAGCAAGGGATGGGACTATTTAACATGTCCCCCTCCAGGGGTAGGCTGCGGGATGGTATGTAAAACAGGTATATTGCTCGTAATAGAGACCACCTGGACACTCGACGTAGCTTTTCCGCTTCCTCGATGTTGCATCGTGAGTTCGGCGATTCTCTTCGGACGGACAGGCTTCGGAAAACGGAGTCCCGAGAATAAGAAAAAAAGAATGACACAATTGGGAGCCCCAGTGCGGTTGAGCCGCTCTCCCGAGCATGCCGTGGTCGTGCCCCTACCCCTATGCCCATGGTATCTCCGGAGCGTAGTTATGTACGCGTGGTCTCGGTCTCGCGATTTCGCGAGGGTCGGGTTAGCCGCATTGCTACGGCGTGCTCGCAACGTGCCAGCGGTCTTGTTATAGGTTACTCCGGCGCGCTGACGTTGTCCGGCCGCTAACAACCGGACTCGAGAATTGGCTTAAGAGGCTGCTTTGTACTTCCGCCGCGAGAGCCAGATGCTCCTCGCTCGAGAGAGCGTTCGGTGTTTCCATCGACCGTAATGACTCCTCGAGGGCCCGCATCTTGAGCTTGAGGTATGCGAAAAGCGGCACCGCATTGAATTTTGCAATGCGGTTCGTCCGAAAGCAAAGGCATGATAGCCGCCATGAACGGACTATGTCAAGATTAACTCCTCGCTTTGGAAGTTATCCAAGGATCCGAAGACCACTTCAAGTGTAATCGAGCTGCATATTGGCCTCTACACCGGTATGACGCCTTTGAAGGTCATCTTTGTGGGTTTAATCCTTGAGCGGTCTATGCCCATCTTGCGACCGATCCCGATAAAGCAGTTCAGTGCCGCCGCCATCCATCGACTCTAGTGAGGTGAAATCCGTCGACGATTGGGTCTAGAACCACGCGCGAATCCGCCATGGCGGATGCTAGTGGGTGGTCCTTCGATCAAAAGTGATCGGGCAGAGGAACACGGATTGAACTTTGGGACGACCGCTCCATCGCATATACGCCCTCGAGTGCACGCCGCTTCCTTTTGGGTATGTGGGTTGCGATATCATGTTCACCGTCCGCACTTGTGGGGAAAACCTTCATCCTCTATTGTTCGTGGCCGGGTCTCCTCCTCGTCATCGCTATGCAGCCCCTTGTCATTGTTTTGGCAACTAACTTGCTCGCCGCTTGAACACCCAACAAACCCTGTTTGTGTGATTGGTCGCTTTTCGAAGTCTTGTATCCGCACGAGCGATCGAGTATTCGGTCCAAATTGACGGACCGAGTATTTCTTTTGAATGGCTTTTTCCACGACCGGTTTAGAGCTCTGAATCCGCATCGATCGCCGATCCTTTGTATTGTCGCCATTAATGCGGCGCTTGTGCTTGTTGCGACGCGACCGCCGTTGGTGTCCTTGGTATCCGAATTACTAGGGCTCTTGGTCATGTTGTTACTACGAGTTAGCCAACTATCCTCTCCGCTGAAGCGCGGTCATGAGTGTTGTGAGGGCTGCCATGGATTTCGCTTTTTCGCCCTAGGTGCGCGGCAAGCCACTCGTCATGATGTTGTGTTTGAAGGCGCAAGGGCCTCTCCATCCGGACGAAGAGACGATTTAATTTTTCTTGGTTAGAAACCGTGTCCGTAATTGTCCGCCGGTTTTTCGGTCTGTCAATTATGTGGCTTAGGTCATCGGCGTCGGTCGTCGCACATAAGTGCCCCGAAGTTGTCGAGGAATGCGGCTTCCGTGTCTTCCCAACAACCGATCGACTCACCGGCAAGTCGTTAAGCCAATGCCGCTACCTGGTCCTTTAAGCTTGAGTGGGAGATATTTGATTTCGTGTAGATCATCACCGCGGGCCATGTGGATATGGAGGAGATAGTCCTCGATCCAGACAGCCGGATCTGTTGTGCCATCGTATGATTCAATGTTTGCGGGTTTGAAACCCTCGGGGATTTGATGATCCATTACTTCGTCTATGAAGCATAGTGGGTGTGCGGCGCCTCTGTATAGGGCTATGTCACGATGCATCTCAAACGAGCTTTGTCTACTGTGTTCGGCCCGGCCGGAATTGCCATATTCGGCGTGACGGTTATCATCACGTATCATGTGGCGCCCACGCGATCCGTAGATCAATCTTGTTTGCCTTGCCTTGTCCTCGAGTATATCCCGCAAGTCTGGCGCATTTTCCCGCGCCTTGGTATTTTTGGAGCGGCCGGTGCGGCTTGAGTGTAGGGCCGAGAGGCCTCTCGTCATGCCACGAGGTGGCGGTCGGCCGATATGCGCTAGTGATGTAGGTTTAGGTGCTTCCTCCTCTAATCGGGTAGCAGCCACGCTTTGGGTAGCTCTTGAAGGGCGTTCGAGTTCATACTCTTCGCCGCAAGGACTTCACCATCCGTCGGCTAGCAAGTCTTGGTCACTCTAAGTCGTTGCCGCTTTTCTTGAGGTCGCTTGCCGTGGCCATAAGCCCGGTTTGAAACGCTCTTGTTCGACGGGATCCTCAGCACGACAAATTGCTGTCGCCGAGGCTTGCCTCGCCTTCTGGAGGAGGCATATAATTATCGCCCTCTACCTCTGCTCGCCGCTCTTCCATGAGGGTGGCTTCTCCATCCTCTGCGCTGAATCTTGCCGAGGGGTTGTCTTCTGACCGTCCCGAGTGTTATTGTCTCTGCTTGGAATCTCCATTTTTTGTGGGCGGATTTAGAGCGGCGCCACGACGCCTTGGCGCTAGGCTATTTCTTGGAGGGTTGTTCTCCGTTGTTCCATCACCATTCCCATCCTTTGAGATGTCCACCATGTAAATGTCGATGACGAGGTGGCCTTCTAGTGCCCCTGAGTATTTGGTTCTTGGTCGCTCTCCTGCATCGTCGTCCATACCGTCGATGTCTTCGGAGTTGAAGTGTCGGTTAAGTCATCGACAGTGGCTACGAAGTGGGTGGTGGGTGGGCTTTGAATTTCTTCTTCGTCTGCATCCCAACCGTCCTGACCATAATCCGGCTAGGGCTCTCCTGATAAAGAGAGACACTTTAGCGAATTCAGGATGTCGCCAAAGGACGAGTGCTAAAAGATGTCCGCAGCGGTGAACTCCATGATCGACGCCCAATCGAATTCGATTGGCAGGGGCGCGGGAGGTTCGGAGTCCGTCACCTTGGAGTCACGAGCTTCACAAAGGACAGGGTTGGAATTCAGCTCTATCGCCGTAGAGGTAGCAGCCCCCGAGGTGGTGTCCACCACCGCCCTCGACGGCGCAATCGGCCCGAAGCTAAGGGTCGGAGCGGACACTTGTGCGCCTCCGACACCGTGTCCGCAGCAGAGCTAGATCATGCCCATCGTGACAATGCCGCGCTGGTCAGGCTCAAGCCGTCAAGATCAAGTCTCCGCGACGTCACCAGATAGTTCAAACTTCCAAATCGACCGATGGCGGGCGTAGCTTTCAATCTGCTCCGGATGGTCAAACGAAGTTGGCCCACGAAGGCAAAGCCGCCGAATCTGAAGATCTGTCCGGGAGAAAAGTCTCACCACCGACCGCGTCGTTGTTGATGATCGAATGAGCCATCGGGCCTAAAGATGACGACACGGAGGAACTCTCAATGAAAGCACCAATGTTGGTGTCAAACCGCGGATCTCGGGTAGGGGTCCCAAACCGTGCGCCTAGGCGGATGGTAACAGGAGACAAGCGACACGATGTTTTCACCCAGGTTCAGGCCCTCTCGATGGAGATAAAACACTACTCCTGCTTGATTAATATTGAAGATATGGGTAGTACAAGAGTAGATCTACCACGAGATCAGAGAGGCTAAACCCTAGAAGCTAGCCTATGGTATGATTGTTGTTCGTCCTACAGACTAAAACCCTCCGGTTTATATAGACACTGAAGAGGGATAGGGTTACACAGAGTCCGTTACAATGGTAGGAGATCTACATATCCGTATCGCCAAGCTTGCCTTCCATGCCAAGGAAAGTCCCATCCGGACACGGGACAAAGTCTTCAATCTTATATCTTCATAGTCTAGGAGTCCGACCAACGGTGATAGCTCGGCTATCCGGACACCCCCTAGTCCAGGACTCCCTCAACCTCAGTTCAGTAAACACTAAGCATGGCATGGCAAAACTTTCAAAACTTGACTACAACACATCAACCTGATGATGTTCTACTAAAGACATTCAACACACCAACAATACTAGTGTACAGGTACCAACACATCTACTAGCTACTAGTGTAGGTCATGCAATGAACATCTACTGGCTACTAGCACAATTGCACAAGCAATATCAGCAGCAGCAGCTACTAGCACTGCTAGCAGTAACTATTAAGTACTAAGTAGTAGCAGCCAACAGCTAGCAGCAGCGAAACTAACACTGCAGTAGCAAAACAGCAATAGTACAAGCTACAGCTAGAGCATCAACAACAGCAGTACATCTACATTTAGACTCTAGGGAGCATCAACAGCAGCAGTACATCAAATGACACCTTGTTGTGATGTAACAGCATGGTACAACTGACTTGCTTCTAGAACAAAGTGTGGGTTATATAGAAGAGTAGAGATCTGTGTCCCTTGGAATCACATCAAATGTTAAAAATCTGGACTGGTTATATAATAATTGTATTCTTCTCACCAGAATTCGTACTTACACGGAGACACACTAACATGGAGTAATATGTATGGATTGTCAAAACTTGCATTATCCTACTATCACTAGTACAACAAGCTGCAGGTTGGCATATCCATGAACATGTACCTCATGACAGATACAATATATCATCCAATTCTCGACTATGTCAAAAATTAAACAATTACACCTCACAAAGGCAAAGCAAAGAATCATGGAGCGAGTAGGAGGAGTAGAAGGCGACCTAAGGAGCTCATCGGAAGTGGTTGTAGCCTAGGCCGAGCTTCACCATCACAACGACAGCCAAGGGAGGCTGCCGAGCCTACCAATGCGTAGCCATCATAGGAGCAGTAGCAGTGTAGCACCACCACCGCCAGACCGAAACTGCTGGAGCGAATCACCATCACATGGGTCACCTCCACCAAAGGATCTAGCAAGGGGTAAAGTCTGCACGTTTCAGTACAAGCTAGTGACGCCAAAAACCAAACAGTAGCAAGAAGAAGAGAAACTCTAGTACATGATGATTAGTTGAAGAAACAAGAACTACATTCGATAGTGATGTCTCCATCATCCTACTATCACCAATAGAGCAAACTACGGGTTAGTAGCAAGAAGAAGAGAAACTCTAGTACATGATGATTAGTTGAAGAAACAGGAACTACATTCAATAGTGATGTTTCCATCATCCTACTATCACCAATAGAGCAAACTATGGGTTACCATAGTTCTGGAACCATGTACTTCACGACAGATGTATGTAGTAACACAAGAAGCATGACACCTAAAGAAAAATTATTCATTCAAGAGACTAGAAATTATACATAGAAGTACTGATGGCCTAAAAATCAATCTACAGATGATAGACAATAATAAACAAACGACAACGGCATATTTTCTTCATTATACAAAGAGAAACTAACTGACTGTTATGTGCACGCAGATGCACCAAAAGAAACTAAAAACCATTTATCTTAAGGATTCCACATAGCTGCTGAACATGCTTATCATCCAAGGGAAGAAGCATAGCTTTTTCAGGGGAAATCAATCTACAACCCGATGGATATTAGGACTATCTCGATACAGAATATGAGCATGAGCGATACATCAGGTAGTATACGCGTCTGGAGAGAAAGAATTGAGACCCACAAGGCAGCAGCGATAGCGTCTACCTTCGCATATATTTCAATACCTACTGCTATTGTCATATATGTTAAATATGCAAGAGGTAAAAATGACAGTTATGTCCATCCATTGCAAACAGACTTGTGAAGAAGAAGATAAACCGCTAATGCACTTCGATCATTAATCCAACATTGCACATAAACCTAGAAAGAAAGTAATAAACCAGCCGCCCTAATACAGAACATCATTAGGCCCAAACATTTGGCATATTCAAACATGATGTTGTTCTACGACTACATCGGGTAGTTAATACCTCCATGATGCTACAGGTAGAAAATATCTACTCTATCATATGAGTTTGACTGCGGAGTATACAGGGGAAGACGGTAGCTCAGTCTATCCAATTCTCCATACAATGTAAAAGGTCGTGAACATACTAGGCGCAATATTATCACCATTTGCAGTACAATAAACTCAGATCTTACAGAACAAATTGACATTATCAGACAATGCAGGAAACTGTGTGTTTTCTCCCAGCCATATCATACACCAAAAGCATAGTGCCCACCAAATGTGAAACCAGACTTGTTACCGGTGGGCATGAGGAGGTCATCGGTACCTATCACAACCGCGCGAGTAGGTCATCATTTGGTACCTCGCACAACTCTGCAAGGAAGTCGGCATCATTGATTCCTGAAATTTTAAGTATTGTTCGGTGAACTTAACTCAAACAATAATATGTCTTAGAACGACCAGACTACAAGTGAAGCTTATGATTACAGATACAGAATCAAAACACTGAGTTTAAATATATAAGTTCAGAACATAAATGTAATCTGATGATGTCCATCACATTCCTATGCTTCCATGATGAATTATACACTTAATAGCTACCAACAAGTATAGGGAATTATGTATGACAAACTAAAAAAATTTCTACTCAACATGTGTAGTGGGTTTAACTTTTACAATAAAGTAAATTACAAGATATATCATAAGAATTAATATCCCAAGGAGTAGATCATTGTACATTTTTTCGTCAACAAAACATGTATGCAAGAGCATGACTAGTGTATTCAACAAGGTGTGGTGTAGCTAGGGAGTTCAAGCGAGGTGACATGTAGTTTCTCACAAGCACGAGCTCAGAGCAACCAAACGGAGGCGGAGAAGAGAGCTCACCATGGCTCTCATGTAGCCGACGCTGAAGAGGCAGCATGTCCGTTCAACAGAAGATGTCGGGGCCGAGCGAGCCTACCACCACACACCTCGATGAGCCCACCCTTGTACTCTGCAAATCCTGTTGCCGCTGCACATGACAGACAAGAGACATAACAAGATAATGTTGATCAAATCGAAGGATAAATCATGTTCGGGAACAAAGGATCAGCTTAGATAGCTCACATTTCATGTCCTGGAAACCATGTCGAGGTACACCGAACAACACCTATCAATGCTCAGCAGCTGCACCTTGATACACAGAGTGAAAAAAAAGAGGTCAATCACCTCCACAAACACCAGCACCTTGAGAAGGAATTGTACAAGGAATTGTGCCAGCTGCCAAAGAAGGAAGGACTCTCTGCTTCATTCATTCTAGACTATTTGCAATTTAAGTTTGGTTTATAATTAGAAATTAATCCTGAACAAAAAGAAAAGAAAAGGTGTTCGTCATATTTGTTCTTCATACAAGAAACTGAAACAACAAGTTGTTTCAGTCAAAGTTGAACGAAAATACGTATTTAATCGTGCCTAAAATACATCACATCCACATTGCACACCAAATTAACATAGGAAGCAGGGGAGTAGGTCGTTGTACCAATCCATCACCTTGATGGAGTTAGGGGAAGAGAAGAAGCAGTGGAGGGAGGCCCATGGCGTCCCTCCCAAGCAGCAGCACAACACATCACGCCTTCTTCTCCCATGGTGACGTCCTGGTTCAAAAGAGAGATGAGAAGGGGGTCAGAGAGAGAGCAGAAGAAGAAACGATGAGGGGAGGAGAAAGGGATTTAGATATCAAAATGTCAAACTAGCATTCAGATATCAAAATGTCAGACTAGCAAAATGTCCAACTAGCATTCAGAGATCAAAATGTCAGAAGTTCACACACACCAACACCAAATCATACTTCTTCTGTCAACTATAAATCGACTTATTGGGGGTTTCTACGATTTTTTTACCAAATGTTTTTGCTTCACAAAAAGCTAACAGTTGGTCCTGAATTTTATATTCACAGGGATGTTAATCAACCACAACGAAACTGCATAAACTGTAGGTTTTTAAAATTATTTGCAAAACGTTTAGAGAAATAGACACGACAGTTTTACTCATAAACACTAGTAAAGCTTTGATAAACACACTAGTAACTACTGCCTCTGTACCAAAATACAAGAAGTTTTTGCAAGCATGGAGGGAGTAGTTGCCTGGCAATTTCCTTTTCTTGCCCTAATGGCTCAACTGAAATGTGACACTGACTAGTACAGTAATATAGACCAGAGTGACAGATCTTCTACATTAAAGAGCATTGCATAGTCCATGCATGCAATTGCTCAATGACAGTCAGACAATGAATTCTCGAACCGGAATGCAGGGCCAAAATCTACACGGTGGGCAAAATTTACACGACGACGCCCGGCGTACGGTGCGGTTGAGTCCTGCGGTGTAGTTGATATTGATGATTAGTAGCAAAGAGAATGCAACTGCTTTGCCTTCAGGTTAATATGTTACATCGAGAGACACTGAGTTGTAGAAGAAATGCCAGGTGCATCGCGCACATCGCTCCACCAAGAAGTGGAACCTATTATTGGGCAGAAATGCAAACTTGTTAGTGAGCAAGCACACGGACTGTTATCAACAAAACTTTGCTGCTTGCGATAGCCATCTCAATGGAATGGATGCACACTTCAATAAGGAGGGTTCCTGAAGAAACCGCATATGCTCAGTTTATGACGAAGAAATCATTGGGTGAGGTGAACCAAATCATCTTCCAGAATCTCAATGACATGCAAAGCTTGCAACTGAATCTTAACTGAACCTTGTGATGGAATGGTACAGAATGAACTGCAATAATAGAACAACATGTTCAGAATCACAACAAATGCTACTACTGACTAATAACTGGACTTGCCCAGTTTGGATCTACGAGAACGCCCTGGTGCCCGCCATTGACGTTGATTAACCGCTACATCTACATGAACACATCGCTTGTTTGATTGGTTTGGTTGACTTCTAATGGTGCTAAGACTACATGGACACGAAATGGGGGTCTGGCTACCTAATGACACAACTACAGATCGAACTGCTATGGGGATCTTGGGTGGGAGAGGAGAGGGCAGCGTTGCTTGAATCGCACCTGATGTCTGGTTCACCTGAGCTTGAACGTGAAGGAGGAGAGGGCAGCGTTGCCGCGCCGCCGCTGGTGGCCGGCGACCGGGAGGCGGAGCTGCCGGAGCTGATCACCAACGACAACTTGGTGGACTTGGACCTGGACCTCGACTGCCCCTGACGTGCACGGGCGCCGAACATGTCGTCGAAGAAGCCCTCCTCGGTAAGCACGACCGCCGTCGCCGGCCTGCCACAGTGGCACAAGGCGTCGGCGCCACCGCCGTAGGAGTAGTACGGGTACTGGCCGTCGTGGCCGGCCGCGACGGTGTGGTAGGCGGCGGCGTGGTAGTCAGCAGCGGCGGTGGGACGCGGGAGCTTCGAGAGGTGGGAGGGAGAGGGGAAGGGGAGCTCGCTCTGAGGGAGGGAGACGGCAGTGGGAGGGATCGAGGGGAGCGCCGTCGGTGGCGGCGGCGAGGAGATGGGGGAAGGAGGGTGCGATGGGAGGAGGGGGTCGATGAGATGTTGGTAGGGTTTGGGTGGGTGGATGCGGGTGGGATTTTCTTTTTCATTTTCTTTTTTCTGTACATAAATGGATGGATGGATGGATGGATGGATGTGGTATGGAGAGATGGATGGATGGATGGGCGCCATGTCATCGATCCGTGTGACAACGAATTCCACTAATAGGAATAGAGCACATATAATAGTGTTTTTTCTTTTGTTTTTCTTCTATTTTTTTACATGAAAAAAAAATCAAATATTGATCTCATATTGTGCACAAGAGTGCATCTTGGAATGTCAAACAATGTTGCCTAAGGAAGTTATCATTTTCTTTGGACGAAAACTCAATTTTCCATTTTTCGAGTGCCCAAAGTGGGTTTAATTGTGAAGTGCCTACCAAATATTTGTTTCAAAATTGGACCAAATCATTTTTCTAAAATATTAGGCCATATTAATGCACAATTGACCAAATGGTTGGATGTCAAAAGCTTTAATCCACCTCTAGTGAAAAAGTCAAATCCCCGCCGATTCAGCAAGAAGTGAGTCAAATTTGAACTGCAGCTACCTCGTAGTTTCCTCTTCATTTTTTTCAAAAATCATTGATAGGTACTTAAGTATCTATTTAATCAGAGAAACACGAAAAAAATTCCAAGATTCAACCACTAGCTAGGAACGGTCATTCCCACCGTTTTGACCACATTTTGAAACGAGCATACAAAATTTAAAAAATTAAAATATTGGAAAACCTTCTCTGTGACGCCCCCGATTCAATCGTACACTAATAATGCACGCAAACATGTACGATCAAGATCAGGGACTCACGAGAAGATATCACAACACAACTCTAAAAACATAATTAAGTCATACAAGCATTATATTACAAGCCAGGGGCCTCGAGGGTCCGAATACAAGTGCTCGATCATAGACGAGTCAGCGGAAGCAACAATGTCTGAGTATAGACATAAGTTAAACAAATTTGCCTTAAGAAGGCTAGCACAAACTAGGATACAGATCGAAAGAGGCGTAGGCCTCCTGCCTGGGATCCTCCTAAACTACTCCCGGTCGTCGCCCACGGCCTACACGTAGTAGTAGGCACCTCCAGTGTAGTAGGAGTCGTCGTCGACGGTGGCGCCTGGCTCCGAGGCTCCAACCTCTGGTTGCGACAACCAGGTAAAAGGAAAGGGGGCAAAGAGGGAGAAATGCAACCGTGAGTACTCATCCAAAGTACTCGCAAGCAAGGATCTACACTACATATGCATGGGTATCTCTACTACCTAAAAGAAACATAAGGATCCGTCTCCCCTCTTACGTCCTCCACTTCGTCCGTCTCTCCCCCGCCTGTACGTCGTCCTTCCCTCCTCCCGCACTTGCCATGATATTTGGCCCTCAATTAATGGCATTTACTTCCTCCCAAAGAAATAAGGATTGAGATTCTCCTTTCCAGATCGGAGGCTCGGAGCAGCCGATCCCCTCGTCCACGCCCCGTTTTCTTTCCCGCGACACCGCACTGATCTGCATCCGTACTCATCCTTCGCCGCCACCGTTGAAGTCGCCTCGGACCTCTCTCTCTCTCTCTTCCAACCTCCATCCTCACTTTTCATGCCATGAGCCGTGATCTCCCTGGTCCTGTCGCGGCGGCGGACGACAGACAACGTCTCAGAAAGGCGGCCTAGAAGCAGCCGTGCGACAAGGCGGCCTCAAGCAAGCGGTTGGCAGAGGCGCTGGAGTGTGCGACGCGTTTCTTGTACTTCCATATTGGTGGCTTTGGTCACGTGAAGGTATTTTGTCCATCGATGGTGTATGTGTGTCAAGATTTTCAAATGCATGTCTGATTTTCTGCTCTGATTATCTGTAATACTACAACCCAGCATCAGCATTCTTGGACGTCGGCCCATGTTCCACTTGATCTGTGTGGCACTATGCAGAAAGTCTGAGGCCAAGAGAACTCTACTGCTACTTCATCGCTTCGCGATTAGTCGATAAAACAGAGTCCCGAGCGCATAAGTATCCTTTATTATGTATACATAAGTTCATTGCTACCAGTTTTACTTCTCTTTTCTGAACATATTGGTGTGTGTGTGTGTAATATGCTATCATAGGATATTTTATTGTTCCAGTCACATTCATATTATAGTTCATTCTTAGCAAATAGTAGCATCTACTTAATTAATCAGTACTAAGATCTGGTGGTTTTTTGGTAGTTTAATCAGTATCTTGCACTTCTTATAAGGACTCTTTAGGAACTTCTAAATTTTTTTCCTTAGTTGATGTGTGTTGTGTCTGGTTAAAATTGTATGACTAATAGCTTTCTTTATGTTTTCTCTTCAATTATAGCTTGTGGACACATAGGTCCTGAAAAAGGCAGTTTTGCTGTCTATTGTTGTTATAACTGTGTAAATTGGATGGTTAATGAGTAATAAAAATAATAATAAGTATATAATTGTGCATGTGGTCATCTTCTAATGATTTTTTTACTCTGTTACTTTACTTATCTTGACATTTAGCATAGTTCAAACTGCGTGTTTGAATTTCCATAGCTAATTTATAGAGTCCAAAGAAAGAAGAAAAGTTCTACTTATAGAACATCCAAATCGGAAAGTTGCCGGGAAGAATGCTCATTCTGCTAGGAGCATATGTACAATAATAGCAGACCATTATCTGCAGATGATATGCAAAAAGCAGAGATGTGTGCCATGTTTATGCAGGAGAAGTATGGCAAGCTTGACACAAGTAAAGTGTGTGAATCATCTGTCTTCGTGAACTCAAAGGTGCCTCATTTGCCTAGAAGTTCCCTCGCAACAACTGCTAGAAACAACCTGTTGACCCAAGCCAATCAACTTCTATACAGAATGTTGTACCTCTGCCTAATAATCTAGAAATCATGGTAAGTCCAAAGCTAAACAAAGCTCCCAGAGAGGCCCCCACAGAGAAATTGGATTCCAGGTGGATTCGTTGACAGATACCACTAGGTATACCTTTGCTTTGTGCTTCCTCACTTGCTCAATTTCTTAGAATGTTGGATCTTTCGAGTTCAATAAACTTCTTTGGACAAAAAGAACCAGTGAAATTGTAGTTAATGGAGTGTTTGGCGACTTAAGAACTTGATGTGCATTATCTATTATTTGTAACAACACCCCAAATTTTGTGAATTGCGTAAACCATAGCTTAAATCAAGTTTGATCTCCAAAAAAACAGATGCAGTATAATATATGAATGGCTATATAGTATATGTAAGATAGCTGACAACTATTGGATTATGGCAATAATTGTAGGATTAGCCAAGTAGAAGCTCAAGTCGGTTGGTTATTTGACTGGGTTTTCTTATACACATTTGCAGGTTGCGGAACAACCATGCTTAAGATCATGTGTTGCCGCAATTAACGGGATGTTGAGCATTCTTTATATTTTCTCATTATTTTGTGCGGATGTAGGTCATGGAAGGACGTCCTCGAGAGCAGCGTTTTGGCTCCCGCCACTCGGGCTTAGATGAGCCCCGGAGTGAACAGTAAATGCATTTAAAATATCAAACAAATTCAAAACAATTATGGTGAAAGATGCTTAGGCGCATGATATTCGTGCAAATTTTGGTGACATTTGGAAATTCGAGGAGCTTGTGGCAAAAAAATCAGCTGTGAGAGAAACATCTGAAAAACAGTACGGATTTTCTTTTTTGTCGCGCGCGTTTCGAATGTCCAAATATAACCAAAAATTGCACGAACATCACGCACATGCGCATCTTGCTTGCAATTTTTTGGGGATTTTTCTATTTTTTTGTGATTTACTTCACCGGGCTCATCCGAACCCGGTCTCCGAAGTGGATTACTGTTTTCTGGTTCTCTTTCTACTTCGCCCTTATATTATTCCCCTATCTTGCTCTCCATCAGTCTATTCTGTATTTTGTGTTGTAGGAAGCGCATCAGCCTTCTCTATGATTTTGTTGCCGTTGGCCTTATCGAAGACTACGCTTCTGGCAGCCTCCGTCTTGCAACATGTAGAAGAGAGTAGATTGAAGTCCTCCAGGTAGCATCGCATAGCATAATCCTACCTGGCGATCCTCCCCTCGTCGCCCTGTGGAAAAGCGATCACCGGGTTGTCTCGTGGAACTTGTCAGGTGTGTTTTATTAAGCATCCGGTTCTAGTTGTCCTAAGGTCAAGGTACAACTCCGTGTCGTCCTTTTACCGAGGGACACGGCTATTCGAATAGATAAACTTCCCCGCAGGGGTGCACCACATAACCCAACACGCTCGATCCCATTTGGCCGGACACACTTTTCTGGGTCATGCCCGGCCTCGGAAGATCAACACGTCGCAGCCCCACCTAGGCACAACAAAGAGCTCAGCACGCCGGTCTAACTCCTATGCACGCAGGGGTCTGGGCCCATCTCCCATTGCACACATGCACATTGCGAGGGCGGCCGGAACCAGACCTAGCAACCTCCATTACAAAGGAAGTTGCGTTACGCAGTCCAACCCGGCGCGGCGCCGCCCGTCACGACATCAAGAAGGCTTTACCGATACCACGACGCCGAAAGTGCCCATATCTTTCCGCGTAGTTGGTTAGTGCGTATAGGCGGCCGCCGACTCGATCAAATACCAAGATCTCGTTAAGCATGTTATTATGAAGTAACCACGGACGCCGACCAGCATGCACCAACCTCTCGCCTAGGTGGTCTCAACTCGCCTGTCGCCTCCGCCAAAGTGTGATCGGGGCCATCGGAACCTAGGCCCACCTCTACCGGATGGAGCCACCGTCCTTCCAAATTTCACATCGGAATCACTTGCGGGTACTCAACGAGCTGACCCGACTTTAGTCACCATCTATATAGTATGTATGTATGTATGTATGTATGTATGTATGTATGTATAGTATATACCCCTGATCACCTCCCGAGTGATCACGGCCCAATAGTATAGCAAGGCGATCGACAAGAATGTAGGGCCAATGATGATAAACTAGCATCCTATACTAAGCATTTAGGATTGCTCGATAAGTATCATTGATCGTAGCAACAATGACAAAGTATGCAATGTAATGGGAGTAATCGAACAAAGAACATGCTACACTACTCTAATGCAAGCAAAGATAGAGAAGAATAGGCGATATCCGGTGATCAAGGGGGCTTGCTGGTTGCTCGGGCAAGAAGGAGGGGTCGTCAACACCGTAGTCGAACTGGGCAGCAGCAGCGTCGATCTCGTAGTCTACCGGAGAGAAGAGGGGGAAGAAACAATGAATATAATGCAAACAGATGCATAATGATGCATGACATGACAAAGCGTGATGCTAGGTGTGCCCAAACGCGATAGTAGGTGATTCCGGCGAAGGGGGGAAACATCCGGGAAAGTATTCCCGGTTTTTTCACGTTTTCGGACAAAGGAACCGGAGGGGGAAAGTTGCGAGTTCGATAGGTTAGGGATGTGTGGCGGACGAACGCGTTGCGTATCCGGATTCGTCTCATCGTTCTGAGCAACTTTCATGTAGAAAGTATTTTCATCCGAGTTACAGATTATTTTATATTAATTTTTAAAGATTTAATTCATTTTTAAAATTAACAGAATTAATTTAATTAGAAGATGTAATTATGATGTCATCATGATGTCAGGGTGATGTCGTGATCGACTAATGAGTCGACCTAGTCAAACCGACGCAAAGGCCCCATCATCATAGATTGTTTACCTAAGCATGTAATTAAAGTTAATTATAGGGTTAATTAGATTAATTAGCAGGATCAATTAAGTTAATTAATTATCCTAATTAAATAATTATATTGTTTTTATTGTTTCTATTTCATTTTTGTTTTCTTTTGTTTCCTTGGAAAAATACAGGGGCGTGGGCCCCTGTGGTCAGTGGCACAAGGCCAAGCTCACACAGGTGCACGCGCACACGCACGGAGGCGAGCCGGCGGCGAGCTTGCCCGGGAGTAGCCAGTGGCGCGGTTCGCGGTCGGGGCAGGGAGGGTGCGTGACCAAGGGGCTCGCGGGCACGACCATGGCGACGCAAGCTCGCCGGAGGTCGCGAGGCACCAGACGGCGGGTATGGCGAAGGCGCAGGCGAGAGGAGCTCGGCGCGAACGTGGCCTGGGTGGTGTTCAGCGCGAGTGGGAACGGGGTGAGCGTGGCGACCGCGACGACGGGCAGGGGAAAGAGGAGGACAAACGGGTCCTCACCAGCGTTCGTGAGCAGGGGTCGTCGAGGCGCGTGGAGGCCGTTGGGGGAGGAGGACGGGGACGACGGCGTCGGAGACGGGGAGGCAGTCCGGCGAGGTGGAGCAAGGTAAGGGAGGCCGGATCCGCGACAGGGCTCCCGGGATCAAGGATCTCCGGCGAGGAGGCGGCTTGGCACGGCACGGACGCGGAGGACCAGGTGGGTGCGGCCATGGGAGGAGCTTCTGCGTGGCGGCGCAAGGACGCCGATAATGGGATCCCAGCAGCACGGCAGCAATGGTGGGGCTCCGTGGGAGGATGGCGATGGCACGCAGGTGCGACGGCGGTGGGGCTGGGCGACGGGCGGCATCGGGGTCGGGCCCCTCCCCGATCCAGATGGTATCGAGAGGAGAGGGGGAGAGGGAGAGGCGAGCGAGTGGGGGAGTGGGGTGTCGGTGGGATAGGGTTTGACCAGGGTGGGGGTTAGTAGGCACGGGTGGGCCGGCCTGGTTGGCCCGATGGCCAGCTGGGCCGAGGCCTAGTGGGGGGGAGGGGACAGGCTTTTTTTGTTAGGTTCTGCTTTTCTTTTTATTTAATTGTTTTGTTGTTTCGATCCACTATAAAATATCTAGGCATTTTATAAAAATGTGTTTATTGCACCATATTGACATATGCAAATTATGGCACCTCCCGAACATTTTTGTTTTAACTTTTGAAAACTTGTATTGTTGACATTAATTTGAATTTGAAGTTTGAAACGGTTTCGAATAATCGCGAGGTTAACAACAGTGACCGTGGTGACGTGGCATCATTAATGTGGGATAGCTGTAGCTAATCATCCGGGCGTCACAATTCTCCTCCACTACAAGAAATCTCGTCCCGAGATTTAGGGGGGGAGTAAGGGGGAAGGGATTGGGTTACGAAAAATCTAATGGGTCTTCTTGGTCTTGATTGCTCTTCTCGAAGAGGTCAATCCATTACGTTGATGTCTTCATTTCTCTGCTTCAGGTCATCTTGATGAAGTCGGCATCCTTTCCTCGGGAACTCCATCGTACTTACGAAAGTCTAAGAAGGGAAAACTCCATAAGAATGGATTCTAACAAGATCGAGCATCAGACGGTTAACTCAGGGGAAAAGCATAAGTATCTCTCGAGTTGAAACTTAAGAAGATATCAAGAGCAAAGGACGAAGGTACCATGAGAAGCTTCAATCGGGTAGACAATATTTCGATGCCTAATCAGAAGGTGAAAGGGTTTCAGGGCAACGAGAATAAGTATTGCGTCTGATACCAGAATAGATCACTAGGAAGGTGACCCGTCAATTACTTACGTGGCCATGCTCGAGAAATAACTTTGGAGACAGGGATATACAAGAGAGTCAGGTTTTGATCCTGTGGAACTGTGGGTTATGGGCCCACCATGTGGGTTAAAGTAAGAGGGGCAGCGACGTCTTGTATGGTCATTGTCGGTGTCAAAACCGGCGGATCTCGGGTAGGGGGTCCCGAACTGTGCGTCTAGGCGGATGGTAACAAGAGACAAGGGACACAATGTTTTTACCCAGGTTCGGGCCCTCTCGATGGAGGTAAAACCCTACGTCCTGTTTGATTAATATTGATGATATGGGTAGTACAAGAGTAGATCTACCACGAGATCAAGGAGGCTAAACCCTAGAAGCTAGCCTATGGTATGATTGTTGAGATGTATCTTCGCCCCACGGATTAAGGCCCTCCGGTTTATATAGACACCGGAGAGGCTAGGGTTACACAGTAGTCGGTTACAATGGTAGGAGATCTACATATTCAGATTGCTAAGCTTGCCTTCCACGCCAAGGAAAGTACCTTCCTGACACGAGCCGAGTCTTCAATCTTCTATCTTCATAGTATGGGAGTCCGCGGATATTGATAGTCCTATTGTCCGGACACCCCTAGTCCAGACTCCTCAAGAGCCCCTGAACCAGTCTTCAATGACGATAAGTCCGGCGTGCATAATGTTTCGGCATTGCAAGGCGGGTTCCTCCCTTGAATAATCTGGAGAAGATAATGAACACTAGGATAGTGTCCGCTGCAAAATAAATTCCACATTCCAACGTAGAGAGAATAAAATATACACTTAGCTCAATCTGCTGACGTATTATGCGGCGTGACATCACGCCACAGCCAAGCCCTCGTTTGAATCGTTTCTTACTGTTCCACCTTAGCACGTTTAGCTAAGCGGTTTCTTGGCACGCCTTGTCGGGCGTAGATCGTGTTCCCTTATTCCGGGATTCTCATCAATACGTGCATGGGTAACCCAACCGCGCCATTGATGGTGGCGCTTGGGAGATAAGCGAGTTTTACCGGGCTGGTGAGGGACGCATAGTTTTGTCCGCCTATATATAAGGGATAAGGATTTACCTACGCCTTCTTCCTCCTTTGCTTACCCATCCCTGCGAACTCAAGCTCCAACGCCCAAGCTCGCGCATCTCACCTCGACCTTTCTCCGAACATGTCCAGAGCGGGAGGTAAATGGATGGCCTCCACCGCTAAGGAGGAGGACATCACCAAGTCGCGCGACGCCGGATACCTTTCCAGCGATATCACAGATCGGCCGCCCGCCGAGGGCAGCTCATCCCTACCCTGTGGCCTCATGAGAGGGTCGTCTTCCTCCCCACTTCCTCCATGGATGGGCTTTCCGCCCATCCATTCGTCCGGGGCTCATGTTTTACTACGGCCTGGATTTCCATGATCCGCGCCAACTTCATCCTCAACATCTCGGCGTTTATCGTCGTGTGCGAGGCCTTTCTCGCAGCCGCCCCACTTAGGCTGTGGCTCAAGACCTTCAACGCTGTCAAGGTTGTGAAGGGACGCAAGCGGAATGCGGAGGCGCCATGTTGGGCAAGCCGCCCAATGTCCCTTGGCTAGAAGGGACCTTCGTGGATTCCGCCAAGGTGGCAATCGGGTGGTTCTACATCATCGAGCCGCAAGCCTACATGGGCGGCGGCCCCGAATTTAGATCTCGAATCCCCACGCAGCTCACCTCCCGGAAAGAGAAGGGCTTGCGGTGGGGTGATCCGTGGAGGTGACGGACTTCGAGCCTGCATCAAGAAGATGGTGAGCAATAGGCTCCGGCTCGTCGACGTGGTCCAGTCATGCTCCTCCGCGGATTCTCCCATGCCAAGAACGGGCATTTAATCTGGGAGTTTAATCCGAACAGCACAGACATTGAGCGGCTCTTCGATACAACACACGAAGGTGCCCGGAGGGTGCTGTTCAAGGGCGCTGGCCTCGCATCCATGATCAAGATCGCGAATTCAGCTCGCAGTCTCCGACTGACGAGGTAAGTGATTCGACCCCATTACGGGACACTTGTGATAATTAGATTGACTCTAGCGAGGTCTTTAATTTGCCTCTTCCTTTGACAGGAATGGATGGAGAAGGCCGAGCTGCTCATCAGCCCGGCTCCCATGCTAGAAGAACCAGTGGATGCCCGCTTAGCAGGGCTGCTGGTTCCGGCACCGCACGTGGTGCCGGAGAAGAAGGCCAAGAAGGTGTCCACGGGACTCGAAGAGTTCCTCAGAATCAAAGGCCCGACGACGACGAGGACTCCTCCCCCGAAGACGAGGAGGAGGAGGAGTACTCTCTCCCGGAGGAGGGAGAGAGGAAGAGGAAGGCCTCCCCGATCAGGGCGGCCGAAGGGTCCAAGAGGGGGAGAACTATCCCCCCGGACAGTTTCACCAACATCAGCGTTGGCGAGGATGAATGGCCCCCAAGGGCCAGGCGTCCGGCAGGATCGTAAGTATTCGGATCATTTATATGCCGTACATTGTATGTCATGTAGTGTCCTTCTAACGCCGCATTCTGCCTGTAGTCCGGCCGTTGACGATCTTCCCGACTCGATGAGCGGGTCTTTGGCGCCGTCGGATGTAAATTCCACCCCGACTGCCTCTACCCCACGCGTCGATGAGGACGACGAGGCGGAATCCCACAGAGGGACCCGCCAGGAGGAGGCTCCGGAGGTGCCGCCAGCAGCCTCCGGACTTTGTGTGCGGACTCTACTCGAACCCGAAGCGGTTCCAGAGTCCGCAAGCGCCCTTCAAAGAAGGGCAGATCGGACGCCGGGCGGCCTCCGCCCAACCGAGGCGCCGAATAACTCTTGGAGGCGCTTAAAGGCGCCCATCGAGGAAGAACACCGCACTCTTATGAGTGCGGTGATTGAGAAGGTCCAGCTTGCCAAGGGCGGGCCGAGCGCTGCAAAAACCTTCTAATGTGCTTTGAGGTAAGAAGTTTAAATTATGTAATGTAATACCACATAGACAAGAGCCTCGATGCTTAGTTCGGTGTTCGGAAAGAAAAGCCGACTAAGGATCTAACAAGATATACGCAGGTTTCTAAAAATATGTCAATATGGGTTTGCAGGTTACGTTGCCGACCTCTCGCCGCATTAACGGCGGAGGTCGAGGCATCAAGAAGGACCTTGAGCGGTCGGAGCAAGAGCTCGGCCATGCCAAGAGGCAGCTCGAGGAAAAAGAAGGTGAATAACACCACTTTAAATAAGTACCTTACAGAAAAGGGTTTTGGTTGCAAACAAAATTAATAAGGATAATATGTGTATTGCAGGGGCCACTAACGAGGTGGCAGCCTTGAAGGATGCCGTGTCCGTGGCCGAGCGCAATGCGGCCACAGAACGGGCTGAGCGAGAAAAGCAAGCGGCACTGGTGGCGGAAGTTCGGCAAGAGCTCCAGGCTCTCATGGAAAAGCATGAGAGTTTGGAGCGTGACTCCAAGACTCGAGAGTCCGAGCTTGCCTCGGCCTCAAAGTGCCAAGTCCGCCAAGGCCGGGCCTGAAGGCCCTTCAGGAGGTAGAGGATATAAAGAAGATAGCTGCGGGTAAGGCGTTTTTCATGCAGAGCAAGCATGTTAATGTAAATTACGGATACTTACCCAATTTGGAGCTCTCGAGGTATGCCAGATCTGCCACAGAGCACATCCGATGCCGCCAGATTCTATCGTGGCGAGGAGGGAGCTCGACGGAGATGGTCTTCGTCTCAAGACGCCGAGGCCGCCATCCGGTGTTTTAAGCGACCAAATTAAGCGGTGGTCGAACTCCACAAGGTAGCCGAGGAGGCCATGAAGGGTCTCATAGTCCGGTGTGGCTGGGCGACAGCCATGCCAGAAGCTACTTTGGCCTTGTGCGGCGGCTGTTGGATGCATGCCCAGCCGACGTCATCAAGCGCCGGCCAGTATTGAAGGCGCTCGTCGGGCCCTTGCCCGCATAAAGGTGCAATGGGGCAAACCGATGCGAGAAGCTTCACGGATCCACCGCCGCCGGGCAAGGAGCATCGCACGCCGGAGCGATATTATAAAGTTGTCCTGAAGGGAGCCTGCGATATTGCAGATGAGTGCCCCAAATGTAATCTTTGAGTGAACTCGCTGTATTTTTATCCTGGCGCCAAAACTTCGCTCATAGGCACCATGAGCAACGCTTGTATAGTTTAAAATATTACCTTCATGCGGCCGCTTGTTAAATCGAGAGATGGCAAGTCGTTGGCTTCAACCCCAAGCCACGAAAGTTTGGGGTGTTCGGTGATAAACTTGAGCACTCTTATTCCCATTTTGGGTCCGTCTAGGAGGCGCCAACACGACGTAACAAGGCAACCAGACTTATAATGCTTGAACACTCTCACTTAGCCATAGAATTCTATAATTTTAATTTGGTGAAGCCCCGGTATTCGAAGATCAATCCGGGCGCTATCCACGCCTTCATCGGACATAATCCGAACTTTGCTCAAGCAACATGAGTCTTTAAGGACCGAAAAACCTCTCGAACAATGACCAGTCTCTCGCCACATCATGCCGCCGCT
This sequence comes from Aegilops speltoides, assembly GCA_021437245.1. NCBI lineage: Eukaryota > Viridiplantae > Streptophyta > Magnoliopsida > Poales > Poaceae > Aegilops > Aegilops speltoides. The sequence goes on from CM038144.1 coordinate 253,445,984, forward strand.
TTTAGCTTTCCATCGAGGCGTTAACCTGCTCAACCGGGCGCAATCGCAGTGGTTCTCCAGTGCTACCTTAGCCGACGGAACGGAACGTAAGGCACCAAAACATGAGAGCCGCAAACCCAACTATTGACCCAAGACATGATTCGAGCTGATTCATATAATGCTATAAGTTTGGGGTGCCGACTTGTGAAAGTGTTCGGACTTAATCATGCCATAACTGGGGAACATAAGCCCTCGGCATATTCGGCCGCACCAAAGTATCTGGGTGCAAGATGTCATATAATGAACATATATAAAAGATAACATAATTGCAATGAAAAGGTAAGGTACTTGCAAAAAAGAAGTGCTGCGTTATTTATGAAAGAAGGTCCGCTAATAAAGCGGATCGATACAAATAGTGCGGTAAGCAAGGGATTTGGACTAAATTAACATGTCCCTCGAGGGAAGAGCTGCCGACTTGGTGTATGTAATTGAATTTAATGCTCGTAATTGAGACCACCGAGTATTAAATCGCGCCTTTTTAATCCTCGATCGTTGCATCGTGAATTGGCGAGTTCGCCATCGGACAGGCTTCGTTAATGGAGTCCTCAGATACGCAAAAGAAGAAAAGATAAAATAAAAACAAGGGGGCGTTAGTGTGAGCCCTCGTGTGGTCGAGCCGCACTCTTGGTTCCTTGTGCCCTTTCCTGCGCCCATGGTATCTCCAAAGTGTAATGATGTACGCGAGTGTTATTCTTGCGATCATGCGCGGCGAGGGTTGGGGCCGATTGCTACACGATGCTCGATCGCGCCAGTGGTCTTGGTTGGCATTGCTCCGGCGCGTTTTCTGTGTGTCCGCTTTTTAATTGCCGGACTTGAGAATTGCTCGAGAAGGCTGCTCAGATTCCGCCGCGAGAGTCGCCAGATGTTCCTCCTTTCGGAGGGAGCGCCCGTATTCCCATTGACCGTAATGACTCCGCGAGGGCCCGCATCTTGAGCTTTAGGTATGCATAATGCGGCACCGCGCTGAATTTTGCAACGCGTTCGTCCGAAAGCAGGCATGATAGCCGCCACTGAACGGGACTATATCAAGATTAACTCTTCGCTTCGAAATTATCCGGGATCCAAGACCACTTCAGTGTGGTCGAGCTCGCATGATTGGCTTCCACTCGGATGACACCTTTAAAGGTTGTCTTTGTAGGTTTGATCCTGGATGGGTCGATGCCCATTTTGCGCACTGTATCCTGATAAAGCAGTTCAGGCTGCTGCCGCCGTCCATCAGGACTCTTGTGAGGTGAAATCCATCGACAATTGGGTCTAAGACCAATGCGGCGATTCCGCCATGGCGTATGCTGGTCGGATGGTCTCTTCGATCAAAAGTGATCGGACAGGAGGACCATGGATTGAACTTTGGGGCGATCGCTCCATCGCATAGACGCCCAGAGTGCGTGCTTCCTCTCCCTCTTGGGTATATGGGTCGCGTAAATCATATTCACAGTCCGCACTTGTGGGGGGAAACCCTTCTGTCCTCTATTGTTCGGCGGCCGGGTCTCTTCCTCGTCATAGCTATTTAGCCCCTTGTCATTGTGTTCGGCAATTAACTTGCCAACCTGCTTGAACACCCAACAATCTCTATTGGTGTGATTAGCTGGTTTTTCGGGGGTGCCATGTATCTGGCATGAGCGGTCGAGTATTCGGTCCAGATTGGACGGACCCGGGGTGGTTCTTTAAATGGCTTCTTCCGTTGACCGGTTTGAGCCTCGGAATCCGCATTGACCGCCAGATCCTCCTTGTCGCCGTTAAGCACGCGGCGCTTTGTTTTGATTCGACGTGACTCGCCGTTGTTGTCCTTAGTGTCCGGACCGCTAGAATTTTTGCGGAGATTATTGCTACGAGCTAGCCAGCTGTCCTCTCCCGCACAAAAGCGGGTCATTAATGATGTGAGGGCTGCCATGGATTTCGGCTTCTCCTGCCCCAGGTGCCGGGCTAGCCATTCGTCCCGGATGTTATGTTTGAAGGCTGCAAGGGCCTCCGCATCCGGACAGTCGACGATTTGATTTTTCTTCGTCAAGAACCGTGTCCAGAATTGTCTGGCCGATTCGTCTGGCTGTTGAATAATGTGGCTTAGGTCATCGGCGTCTGGTGGTCGCACATATGTGCCTTGGAAGTTATCGAGGAACGCGGCCTCCAGGTCTTCCCAACACCCAATTGACTCTGCGGGCAGGCTGTTAAGCCAGTGCCGAGCTGGTCCTTTAAGCTTGAGTGGGAGATATTTGATGGCATGGAGATCGTCGCCGCGGGCCATATGGATGTGGAGAAGGTAATCTTCGATCCACACCGCGGGGTCTGTTGTGCCATGGTAAGATTCGATATTTACGGGTTTAAACCCTTCGGGGATCTGATGATCCATTACTTCGTCTGTGAAGCATAACGGGTGTGCGGCCTCAGATGAGCGATATCGCGACGCAGCTCGAGGGAGCGCTGTTCGCTATGTTTGGCCCGGCGGCGTTATGTCCGCGCGCGACGGTATTCGTCGTGGGTCGTAGGGCGCCCACGTGATCCATAGATGGATCTAGATTGTCTTGCTTTGTCCTCCAATATGTCTCGCAAGTCCGGCTCGCCCTTTTGGCTTCAGACTTTTGGAGCGATGCCGGGTACGGTCTTGGCTGGGGCCCGAGTGCCTCTCGTCGCGACCACGGGTGGTCGGTCACCATGTCATGCGCCGGTGATGAGGGTATGTATGCTTCCTCCCGTAATCGGGGAGCAGCTTGCGCCTTGGGTAACTTTTGGAGGGACGTCGAAGTTTATACTCTTCGACGCGAGGACCTCGTCCATCGATCGGCCGGCAGGTCCCGATCAGCTTGAAGTCAGAGCTGCTTTTTTTTAGGCTGTTTGCCGTGGCGATAAGCCCGCGCTGAAGCGCTCTTGTTCGGGGATCTCGTGCACGCATTTAATTGGCCATCGTTGAGGCTTGCTTCGCCTTCAGAGGGAGGCATGTAGTTATCATCCTCAACCCCTTCGCTTGCTGCCTCTCGTGGGGCTTGCTTCCGCATCCTCTGCTGTTGAGTCGTAGGAGGGGATTGTCTTCGGCGCTCTCGAGTGTTGTTGTCTCTCGTGCGTAATCTCCATTCTTCTTTGTGGCGGATTTAGAGAGGCGCCGCCGACGCCGGGCGTTTGGGCTGCTTCTTTAAAGAGTCGCCTCCACGCTTCTTCGCCCTCCCTTCTTTGGGTATCCACTATGTATACGCTATATGACGAGGTGGCCTTCCAGTGCCTCGTAGGCGCTGGTTCTCGTAAATCTCCGGCATCGCCGCCCATGGCGTCGATGTCATCGAGTCGTAGTTCAGCATGTCGGCTAAATCTCGATAGTGGCTACAAAGTGGGTGGTGGGTGGGCTCAATTTCTTCGTCGTCCGAACTCCAACCATCTCGCCGCGATCCGCCAGACTCTTCGATAGCGAGAGATGCTTCATGAATTCAGGATATCGCCAAAAGGCGAGTGCCGGAAGATGTCCGCGCGGTGAATTCCATAACCGGCGCCTAATCCGGATTAATTGGTAGGGCGCGGAGGCTCGGAGTCCCGCGAGGAGTCCGCGCCTCGGGATCACGAAGTTTCGCAGGGACAACATTGGTATTCGCCCATCGCCGCGGATGTTGAATCCCTGTGGCGCGCGCTTCATCCACCGCCTCGATATGGGCAATCGGCTCGGGCTAGTGGTCAAGCGGATCCGAAAAGCGCCACCAAAGCACCGTGTCGTGGCAGAGCTAGATCATGCCCATCGTCATAGTGCGGCGCGCTTGGCTGTGTCTCAAGTTCGTCGAAGATCAAGTCTCCGCGGTCATCGGCCGTGAAGTTTAAGCTTCCGAATCTGACCTGACAGCCAGGGGCGTAGCTTTCGATCTGCTCCAGATGGCCAAGAGAATTGGCCCGTAGTACAAAGCCGCCGAATACGAAGATCTGTCCGGGGAGAAAAGTCTCACCCTAGACAGTGTTGATGGCTGAAGATGCCATTGAGCCTATCGGTGACGACACAGAGGAACTCTCAATGAAAGCACCAATGTCGGTGTCAAACCGCGGATCTCGGTAGGGGTCCCGAATCGTGCGCCTAGGCGGATGGTAACAAGAGACGAGGGACACAATGTTTTTACCTGTGTTCGGGCCCTCTCGATGGAGGTAAAACCCTATGTCCTGCTTGATTAATATTGATGATATGGGTAGTACAAGAGTAGATCTACCACGAGATCAAGGAGGCTAAACCCTAGAAGCTAGCCTATGGTATGATTGTTGAGATGTATCTTCGTCCTACGGACTAAGGCCCTCCGGTTTATATAGACACAGGAGAGGCTAGGGTTACACAGAGTCGGTTACAATGGTAGGAGATCTACATATCCGTATTGCCAAGCTTGCCTTCCACGCCAAGGAAAGTACCTTCCGGACACGAGCCGGAGTCTTCAATCTTCTATCTTCGTAGTATCGGAGTCCGACGGATATTGATAGTCCGGCTGTCCAGACACCCCCTAGTCCAGGACTCCCTCAGTCATGATAGCAAGGCATGTTAGATGGTAGCCTGCCAGTTATGAAGGCAACAATGTTGGTACAAAGGGAGAGGGACAAAGAGAACCATTTTCCTGCTCGTTGAAATGAAGCGGACAAATAGGCAAAGTTCTCGTCCATCGGTGGTTACCAAAATGTCATCAACAATAGTAATAGGGTCTTCTGACAGAGTGGTACGACGAGGGGCTTACCTAAGCAGGGAAATATCACCATTCGGTTAAGTCAGATTACAAGAAACGTTAAACAAAACCATGGAAAGAAAAAGTGATTAGTGTACTAATCAGAACAATGGAAGGAAAATGTGGTTACACTCGAGTATCAAGAGTATATCTTTCCCATCCATGTCAGGACAGCAAGTAGACGACCAATTAAGTAAAGGGGCAAGGGATTTCATGATGTTACCCATACAATGGTGTTTGGATAACTGATAAGGAAAATTAAGCATTGTGCTTCAAAAGGTTTGTTTACTGAAAATCAGAGTACCACATACAAGCATCGAGATAGTGTTGACATGGTCTTCAAGCAAAGGTCAGACTTGGATACACAAAGGACTCATCAGGAACAACTTATAGAATAAGTCTTACAATTTCCTCATGAAAGAATGAGTAACCTTGCTAAAAAGGAAACTACTACAATAGGTCCTCTGGCCAGGTGTGCTAGGCATGACATCACCTTACCGAGTCATACAGAGACCAACGTTATAACTCTTGGAAATATGTTCCAACCATCACATTTGACCGAGATTCAGGTCTGATTGCTGTCTGGATACCTCAGACTCAGGATGCCTGAGATGAAGAGGTGCAACACAAATCAACGAGATGACATTGTAATATTCGCGAGAAATGAACTATGGAAGCGAGTTCCGAAACAAGGGTTCATCATTAGACCATGGAGAGGATGAGGAGGTGGCTGATGGACTCAGCGGCAATTCATCGAGGTTTCCAAAAGATGCATTTCCACAATTAAGTGAACAAGGTGATAACATTTGTCAGATCAAATGATATAATGGTGTATGCTCGAGGAAATCACAATTAAACATTGATTGAAAGGTGCACCCGAAATATGGGCTGGGTTGCACGATTAATGCTTGAATGGTGACTTAATGAACAAAAGAATTAGAAGTAAACTATCGACCATTCACTTCAAAGCAATACGGTTGCTTGAAGTCTCACACATCCAAGTTCAATTCCCGGTATTCCGATTAGAAACAACACGGGGACCAAGAAATGAACGGAGATGGCGAGAAGTATTACTATATCAAGTATTCTTAAGAGCTGGTGAAATTCCTATGACATTCTTGACATAAAAGATGCTAATACTCCAATGTAAAGAAGAACAAATGCTGGATAGCAAGGAACTCAAGGTATAACACAAAACACGAACAAGTTTGTGTTGGAGGGAAGTCAATAAAGTGGTCGATGATAACACAAATCATCGAGGGCAAGGATGGTATTTCTCATCATGGACTCAGTTGATATCCTGGAAGAGCTCCGAATGCCGATGATGATCATGACACATTTGTCGAGAGATTTCATGAAGATGTAATCAGTCGGCGATGACATCAAGTCAAAGGAATGATGAAGCGAAAGGTTATTGGAACCAAGGGTATGACACAAACTCGAATCAAGCTTGTTGTTCAAGGAGAAATGATATGACGAGGAAGATTGACGTAAGGTTAGCATATCGTCAAAAACTGTGCTCCGAGAAGAAGGACCAGGTAGCACCGTTAAAATTTAGCATGATAATGTTATAGCCGATTAGGCTAGGAATGACCTGAAGGGTTATTAAACTCATAAGAAACAGATATTATTTAGGATTATCGAACCGGAATGCGGAATTGGTTCACATATCGGTGTCTTTGAGTGTTTAATAACTCAGAGCCCATGAAATTTTTTAATCCCTGAGAATGTAGTACTTGATGAAGAACTCATAAGAACTTATGCAGTTCCAAGATAATCTCGAGATACCGGGGGGTAATACTCGACGATAGTCCAAAGTAGAGCTTGGACTAGGGTATTGCTCTATAGAAGGTAAGTGCTTAAATATGCACGAGAAATGGTATTTAAAGGAGATCATGGTCAGAACCATGATTGCAAAAGGCCAGATCCTAGATATAAGATGAACTTATACCAAGGGAATAATTAATTTAAGAGAAGCTTTAATGATACAATCTACATCGTGTCCATGGGCATGAACACAAAGTTCAAGGTCGATTACCACTGCTCCAATGGATAACCTTTCATTCACTTCTCATTTTCGAAGAAGTTGTAGTGTTGAAATTTTATCTGGCAAAATACCAGAAGAGTATGACTCATGAAAACTTTCGAGTCCACGCATGTTAAGGAAGGCATAGGTCCAACCCATCGGGGTATCGTGGAAACATATACTACAAAGTTCAGAAGTAAATAACTCAAGCTCGAATTAGAGCATGGTTGAGAAAGCAGAGGATACAATTTACCAAGGCATTCTGTATCATGGGAATAACCTACAAGAATTTTCAATGTGGAGGATACTAACGGATAATAACCCTGCAATGGCTCTAGCGGTCCACAACGGAGCTGATATGAGTATCAGTACTCACTCAAAGAAATAAAGAATGCAGAGGCATCAGATTCAAGAATCACTTGATTAGTTTGATGCTTCAACAGAAAGAAATTATGGTTTCCAAAACGAAGGATCAGAAGCAGACACTCTGATCAAGGATGGATAGGTTGAAAACACTTAGTTGGACAATCAATAAAGGTTTGAATTGCCAAGAGCCAACTCATGTCCGGAATGACGCCTGAGCTGGAGAGATAATCTTAAAAAGGATAACCTGATGACTGTGTGCGTACGCACACATTGAATCAATAGGCTCAAAATGACTAAGACAAGGGATGTTAACGAGGACTACTAGTCATATGGAATTAACCATAATGTAAGCAGGCAAGAATTTCAAGAATAACAGGCTACAGAGGATTTTTGAAAGACCGAGAGTATTCCGAAGAATTATGTGAGACACATGAACAATTGAGAAGAATGGGTCCTCGATAAATGTGAGGAAAAACCCGTAAGGGTTTTCATGTAGAATAAAACTGTAAGACAATAAACTCAAAGGATTCTCGGGACAACGACGAATATTTTGAGGCATCTTGTAACAACAAGAGCGACGAGGAATGATCAAGAGAATGACAAGTGCATACAGATATGCATAGGGATATATCGGTGACAGTGGATAGCAAAGGCGATGAGTACAAGGGTCTCGGGAAAATATCGAGTGATATCCTTAGAATCTTCTGACGAAGCAGGTGGTCTTCCGGAATGAGGGCTCTCTGGGAGAAATAGTTACGAGAACCTAGATTTAGAGTTAGTAAAACCATTTAACCCGAATAGAAGAGAGATCAGAGTCCCAGAGTATAGACGAGGAGTAAAAGATCCTAATACCACCCAATGGCGACGTGGGCCCATGGGCCGCACAACCATGTTAGTAAAAAAGTTTTGCAATGACTAGACTCAACTTCAGCCAAGGAGTTTGAAAGGGGGATTCCTACAGGCAGTCGGCTCTGATACCAACTTGTGACGCCCCCGATTCAATCGTACAAATCATGCATGCAAACATGTACGATCAAGATCAGGGACTCACGGGAAGATATCACAACACAACTCTAAAAACATAATTAAGTCATACAAGCATCATATTACAAACCAGGGGCCTCAAGGGCCCGAATACAAGTGCTCGATCATAGACGAGTCAGCGGAAGCAACAATATCTGAGTACAGACATAAGTTAAACAAATTTGCCTTAAGAAGGCTAGCACAAACTGGGATACATATCAAAAGAGGCGCAGGCCTCCTGCCTGGGATCCTCCTAAACTACTTCTGGTCATCGCCAGTGGCCTACACGAAGTAGTAGGCACCTCTGGTGTAGTAGGAGTCGTCATCGACGGTGGCGCCTGGCTCCGGGGCTCCAACCTCTGGTTGCGACAACCAGCTAAAAGGTAAGGGGGCAAAGAGGGAGAAAAGCAACCGTGAGTACTCATCCAAATTACTCGCAAGCAACGATCTACACTACGTATGCATGGGTATATGTGTAAAAAGGCAATATCGGTGGACTGAATTGCAGAATGCCAGAATAATAAAGGGATAGCTAGTCTTATCGAAGATTACGCTTCTGGCAGCCTTCGTCTTGCAGCATGTAGAAGAGAGTAGATTGAAGTCCTCCAAGTAGCATCGCATAGCAAAATCCTACCCGGTGATCCTCCCCTCGTCGCCATGTGGAAAAGCGATCACCGGGTTTTCTGTGGAACTTGTCTGGGTGTGTTTTATTAAGTACCCGGTTCTAGTTGTCCTAAGGTCAAGGTACAACTCCGGGTCGTCCTTTTACCGAGGGACATGGCTATTCCAATAGATAAACTTCCCTGCAGGGGTGCACCACATAACCCAACAGGCTCGATCCCATTTGGCCGGACGCACTTTCCTGGGTCATGCCCGGCCTCGGAAGATCAACACGTCGCAGCCCCACCTAGGCACAACAGAGAGGCCAGCACGCCGGTCTAACTCCTATGCGCGCATGGGTCTGGGCCCATCGCCCATTGCACACCTGCACGTTGCGAGGGCGGCCAGAAGCAGACCTAGCAACCTCCATTACAAAGGAAGTTGCGTTACGCAGTCCAACCCGGCATACGCCGCTCCGTCGCTGACGTCAAGAAGGCTTACCACGACGTCGAGTGCCCATATCTTTCCCGCGTAGATGGTTAGTGCGTATAGGCCAGTGGCCAGACTCAGATCAAATACCAAGATCTCATTAAGCGTGTTATTATGAAGTAACCACGGACGCCGACCAAGGCCAGACCCACCACTCGCCTAGGTGGTCTCAACCTGCCCTGTCGCTCCGCCACAAACTAATAGTCGGGGGCCGTCGGGAACCCAGGCCCACCTCTACAGGGATGGAGCCACCTGTCCTTCCAGCCCCCACATCGGAATCACTTGCGGGTACTCAACAAGCTGACTCGACTTTAGTCACCATCTGTATAGTATGTATGTATGTATAGTATATACCCGTGATCACCTCCCGAGTGATCACGGCCCAATAGTATAGCAAGGCAGACTGACAAGAATGTAGGGCCAATGATGATAAACTAGCATCCTATACTAAGCATTTAGGATTGCGGGTAAGGTATCAATGACTGTAGCAACAATGACAGGCTATGCAAGAGAATAGGAGTAACCGAACAGTAACATGCTACACTACTCTAATGCAAGCATTATAGAGAAGAATAGGAGATATCTGGTGATCAAGAGGGGGGGCTTGCCTGGTTGCTCTGGCAAGAAGGAGGGGTCGTCAACACCATAGTCGAACTGGGCAACAGCAGTGTCGGTCTCATAGTCTACCGGAGAGAAGAGGGGGAAGAAACAATGAATATAATGCAAACAGATGCATAACGATGCATGACATGACAAAGTGTGATGCTAGGTGTGCCCAAACACGGTAGTAGGTGATACCGGCGAAGGGGGGAAACATCCGGGAAAGTATTCCCGGTGTTTCGCGTTTTCGGACAGAGGAACTGGAGGGGGAAAGTTGCGAGTTCGATAGGTTGGGTATGTGTGGCAGACGAACGGGCTGCGTATCCGGATTTGTCTCGTTGTTCTGAGCAACTTTCATGTAGAAAGTATTTTCATCCGAGTTACGGATTATTTTATATTAATTTTTAAAGATTTAATTCATTTTTAGAATTAACAGAATTAATTTAATAAGAAAATGTAATTATTATGTCATCACGATGTCAGGGTGATGTCAGCAGTCAGCTAGTCAGTTCACCTAGTCAAACCGACGTGTGGGTCCCACTGTCATAGACTGTTTACCTAAACAGGTAATTAAAGTTATTTATAGGGTTAATTAGATTAATTAGCAGGATCAATTAAGTTAATTAATTATCTTAATTAATTAATTATATTGTTTTTATTGTTTTTATTTCATTTTTGTTTTCTTTTGTTTCCTTGGAAAAAATACAGGGGCGTGGGCCCGTGTGGTCAGTGGCACAAGGCCAAGCTCACACGAGTGCACGCGCGCACACGCGCGGAGGCGAGCCGGCGGCCAGCGGCGGCGAGCTTGCCCGGGAGCAGCCAGTGGCGCGGTTCGCGGTCGGGGCAGGGAGGGCACGTGACCAAGGGGCTCACGGGCACGACGATGGCGACGCAAGCTCGCCGGAGCTTGCGAGGCACCAGACGGCGGGTACGGCGAAGGCATGGGCGAGAGGAGCTCGGCGCGAACGTGGCCTGGATGGTGTTCAGCGTGAGTGGGGACGGGGTGAGCGTGGCGACCGCGACGACGGGCAGGGGAAAGGGGAGGACGAACGGGTGGAGGCGCGTGGAGGCCGTTCGGGGAGGAGGACGGGGACGACGGCGTCGGAGACGGGAAGGCAGCCCGGCGAAGTGGAGCAAGGCAAGGGAGGCTGGATCCATGACAGGGCCCCCGGGATCAAGGATCTCCGGCGAGGAGGCGGCTTGGCGCGGCACGGACGTGGAGGACAAGGCGGGTGCGGCCATGGCAGGAGCTTCTGCGTGGCGGCGGCGCAAGGACGCCGATAGGCGGGATCCCCGGCCTTGGCAGCAGTGATGGTGGGGCTCCGGCGCGAGGATGGCGATGGGAAGCCTTGAGCGACGGCGGTGGGTCGGGCGACGGGCGGCGTCGGGTCGGGCCCTCCCGATCCAGATGGGATCGAGAGAAGAGGGGGAGAGGGAGAGGAGAGCGAGTGGGGGAGTGGGGTGTCGGTGGGATAGGGTTTGACCAGGGTGGGGGTTAGTAGGCGTGGGTGGGCCGGCCTGGTTAGCCCGATGGCCAGCTGGGCCGAGGTCTAGTGTGGGGGGGGAGGGGGCAGGCTTTTGTTTTTTTAGTTAGGTTCTGCTTTTCTTTTTATTTAATTGTTTTTTGTTTCCATCCACTATAAAATATCTAGGCATTTTATAAAAATGTGTTTATTGCACCATATTTACATATGCAAATTATGGCACCTCCCGAACATTTTTGTTTTAACTTTCGAAAACTTTTATTGTTGTAATTAATTTGAATTTGAATTTTGAAACGGTTTCGAATCATCGCGAGGTTAACAACAGTGACCGTGGTGACGTGGCATCATTAATGTGGGATAACTATAGCTAATCATCTAGGCGTCACATTCGCATTGTGTCATTATATGTGACCAAGTTACCAGGTAAAATAATAAACTTGTAATACGGTACTTATTTTAAAAAAATGTTCTCAGAAACGAGCTATCTTGTTTGAAGATAGGTTTCCGCCGAACTCATCTCGGACCGACCGATTTGGAGAATTTGGTCTCACCGATTTGTCCCAGGCCATTGCACTTGTATTTTTTGGTCTGACCGAAACATACAAATCAGTGTGACCAAGTTCATTTCTCTGTGAAACCCTAGCAATCTCGAAGTCACCGAACTATGCCTCGGTCTGACCGGTCTCACATGTTTAGACTCTAAAAGTTGCTTCAGTGTCACTGAGTTGGACATATCGGTAGCTCCAAAATGATTTCAGAAAACTGAAACTAAATTTTTGACTCATTTGTTTTGCAAAATCTCTGCACTTTGTGATGCTCACCCACTCTATCTCAACACTATCTGTTCACAGGGTCAGCTTTCAGTGTTAGCTATGTCAAACAATAGTGATAGCCAGAACAGATCTAAGGAACACGTACACCTGAGTGAGGGCATTAGTCCCTCTAACAACAGTTATGATGATGGGAGCAGAAGAACTCCTAGCAACCTACCTAAGGCTGCAACCAAGCAGAAGAATAAGAAAACCTCTGACTCAGAAGATGAAGACTTTGTGGTTGATGAGGAGGTCACCTAAAAGAAGAAAGTTGTCAATAAAGAGTTTGGCACTACAGCTTCAACCAAGCCAGGTCTGAAGAAGAAGGCGCCTGCCAGAAGGATCCCCATGTCCAAAGCCAGATCCTCAACGCAGGAAGCAATTAATCTCACCCTTGAGCCAAAAGAAAAGGAGGTTGTTGAGGGCAAGAAGAGAAAGGAATGGGTCAAGAATACCATGGCCAGAGTGATTGGAAAGCCATCTATGATCAGGTCATCTGATGAAGAGGAGGAGGAAGAGCTAGCCGCACCTCCTGCCAAGACCAAGAAGCTGATGGGGGATGCCATCAAGTCTTGGGCTGCTCCATCAAAGCCCAAGACTGCCCCAAGGCTGCTGCTGCTGCACAAGCTTCTAAGCCATCAGCACCCAAAAGATCAACAAGGAATATTCCAGCCGCTGAGAAGAACAGGGCCCCAGTGCCTGAAGTGAAGAAGAAGAAGATGCCCAAGTGCTCAAATAGTTAAAACCCAAGATACCAGATCATGATTATACACATCCATTTGCTGAGAATATGAAGCTGAGGAAAGATGCAGGTCTCAGGCTATGGAGACAGACAAACCCATATGCCACCAGGAGAAGGACTGTTGTAGATTACAGGTTCCACACCAAGGAGCAGCAGGACTTCTATGAGACAATACTCTTGGACAAGAAGCCCATAGTCAGTGACATGAGATGGGTTGATTGGGAGTACATTGAAAACAATGCAGATTATTTCCCAAGAGTTCATGACAGCTTCAGACTGACTGGAGTTGATAAGTTTGTTGGTCAGAAACTCACCAAATGGAATGATGATATGGTGATGCATTTCTACTCCACTGCACATTTCTACCCAGATGGAAAAATTGTCTGGATGACTGAGGATACAAGGTACCAATCTTCTGTTGCTGAGTGTGCCAAGCTAATCAATGCCCCTGAAGAACAAGAAGATGACATAGATGTTTATGCCAAGCCTAGGAAAGGATACAACTCCATGGCACATATGTACAAGGAGATTCCTGATGCTGTCTTGGAGACTCACAAGTATGGCTCAGTATATTATCTATTGTCTGGGCTGCCCACCATCAACACTATTCTAAGGCACATATTTTTTCCCAAGTTTGGAGATGACATGATGATCAGAGGACATTCAATAAACCTGCTGCATATGTTTGATGTGCCAGAAAAGTTCAAGGTAATGACCTTGATAGTTGAGACAATAAAGAGGACTAATGCTAATCAGAAGAGATCATGTGGCTATGGTCCACACATTTAGATGCTCATCAACTCAAAGATGGGCAAATGTATATATCTTTTGGACAAGGAGCACCTTCCCCTGTTGCCTGAATTTGAGGACAATGAGGTTGTCATGGATGCTTCACATCCTACATCAGTAGAGGCCCAGGAGAAGAGGGAAAAAGCAAAGGCAGAGAAGGCAGCACAAACTTCACAAATTCTAGATGCTTCATCTGTACACCTCAACACCAAGCAGGATCAGCTTAGCTATCTGCTTGAGGCCACTGTGAGAATTGAGAAAGGATTGGCAACCCTGACACAAAATCAAGAGTCTTGAGAGGATCATTGAGACAAAGTTTTATGATCTAGACTTGAAGGTCACAGAGATCCGGACTACAGTTGAGCAACTCCAGGCAGAAGCTGGAGAGAGAAGAGGGAGAGCTACAACTGAAGTTTTCCAGAGAATGTCGAGGGCACAAAGGTCTATGGCTGTGCCAACTAGTGACACTAGGGCTACTAGTTCAGCACTAGCAGCTACAGCCTCAGTTGCTCCTCCAGTTGCAAATCCACCAACTCCACTGACCTCTTCAGATGCATTTGTTGCAGGACTCCTCTCCACGCCACCTTCGCACACTAGAGCTCCCGGAGATCGTGCTTAGAGAGCCGCATATCACTATGCATTTTCAAGCTTTTTGGTAACTTGTTGCCAAAGGGGGAAAAGTGTATCGATTATAAGCTGAGAGAGAGTGTGTGTGTGTTTTGCTTGTTTTGCCTCTCTTGCTACTGGTCTACTTGCTTGTTTGGTTGATACACTATTTGTTCTTGTGTGTGAGATACTCCTATGATCATGTGTTTGATCATATTATGCTTTAATGTGTGCTTGAATGATGATATTCTATCTCTTATGTATGATCATTCATATCTTGCCTTGGTGACGAGTGCATATTTTATATTCTATCATTGTGAGCGTTCCACCAAGATGATGTGACATGGAAGAGTAACCCATGATCCTAATCAATTGTGCATTTGCATTCAAAAGCAAATTTTAGATAATGCACAAATTTTGGGGGAGCTCTTGCTTATCACATACTTCTCAAAGCGACGATGTACTTCATTTATATTATCATTTGTTGAAGCTTTGATCTATATGCTGTCCTCAATTACCAAAAAGGAGGAGATTGAAACTGCAACTAATCCCCAGGTGGTTTTGGTAATTCATAACAACATATAGCTCATTGAACTAATATCCATTCAAGATTAATGTTTCAAAAAGTTTAGTGGTTGGTATGGCCTTACTAGATATGTGGACCCCTCAAAAAACTAAGGACACATATTGGCAAAATCTCAAGACTCTTCATTTTCATTTTAGTGATCCAAGATCACATTGAGTCCATAGGAAAAGCCAATACTATTAAAAGGGGATAAGGTGTTGCTTAATGGCTTGCTTGCTCAAAATGCTTAGTGATATGCTCCAAAAGCCCTCAACCACTTTCTCATTTCCACATATGTCCTAAACCTAAAGTCAAACTCGGCCATTGATTTGATCTATCCTGCGCCACCGAGTTTACTTGACATAGCCATAGCCAGAAACCCTAATCAGTGCGGTCTCACGTTAGGGATCTCGGTCTCACCGAGATGGGATTGCAAGCTCTCTGTTTCCCTTCGTAACGTTTCGGTCTTACCAAGATGAGTGATCGGTCCCACCGAGTTCGCAATGCAAACTCTCTGTTTCCTTTTTGTAATGTTTCGGTCTCACCAAAATGAGCGATAGGTCCCACCGAGTTTGCTTGACCAAGTCTCTGTTTGCTTATTACTGAAATCGGTCTCACAGAGTTCATGTGATCGGTCTCACCGAAATGAGGTTTTGTCCTAACCCTAGCACATCAGTAACATAGAGTTGATATTGTCGGTCCCACCAAAACCCTAACATTTACATTTTGAACCAGATCGGTCCCACCGAGTTTCACTATTCAGTCTCACAAAGTTTGGTAAATTGTGTGTAACGGTTAGATTTTTTGTGGAGGCTATATATACCCCTCCACCCCCTTCTCCATTTCTGAGAGAGCCATCAAAACGTGCCTACATTTCCACTACTCATTTTCCGAGAGAGAACCACCTACTCATGTGTTGAGACCAAGACATTCCAATCCTACCACTAGAATCTTGATCTCTAGCCTTCACCAAGTTGCTTTCCACTCAATTCATCTTTCCACCATATCCAAATATGTGAAAGAGAGTTGAGGGTTGGGGAGACTATCATTTGAAGCACAAGTGCAAGGAGTTCATCATCAACACACCATCTATTACCTTTTGGAGAGTGGTGTCTCCTAGATTAGTTAGGTGTCACTTGGGAGCCTCCCTCAAGATTGTGGAGTTCAACCAAGGAGTTTGTAAGGGCAAGGAGCTCGCCTACTTCGTGAAGATCTACCCAAGTGAGGCAAGTCCTTCGTGGGTGATGGCCATGGTGGGATAGACAAGGTTGCTTCTTCATGGACCCTTCATGGGTGGAGCCCTCCATGGACTCGCGCAACCGTTACCCTTTGTGGGTTGAAGTCTCCATCAACGTGGATGTACGATAGCACCACCTATCGGAACCATGCCAAAAATCTCGATGTCTACATTGTGTTTGCTCCCTCCAAACTCGTCCCTTTTACCTTCATTGCATGTGTAGGTTGATTGCTTGACTTGTGTTAAGTTGCTAAAATTTGCCAAGACTTAAAACTGGGAAAAGGCTAGATTTTTATTTGGTCAAGTAGTCTAATCACTCCCCCCTCTAGACATACTTTCAATCCTACATGATGCAGGTGTCTTGAGGCCATGAGTAGGCCAAAGAGCAACTTTTGCACGCCCGAATACCTCGTCCTAGTCCCCTGCCAGAGAGAGCAAACAAAGTACTGTCGGAATTGTGGCTCCGCGAACCAAAACAAGGTTCGAACTCTGGCGCGTGTGCGAAGATCTAACCCAGCTTCAGCCCCAAGATCATAGCCTCATGGCTTGACCTCGTCGAGTTTGTGCGAGCGAGTAAAAGAGTGGAGACGGCAGTTTACCCAGGTTCAGGCCACCTTGCGGTGTAAAACCCTACTCCTGCATTATGGTGGATTGCCTCGCGAGGAGGATGAGAATGAACTAGTACAAGTGGATGAGTGATATGTCTCCATCATATCTACTTTTCCAAACACTTTTGCCCTTGTTTTGGACTCTAACTTGCATGATTTGAATGGAACTAACCCGGACTGACGTTGTTTTCAGCAGAATTGCCATGGTGTTACTTTTGTGCAGAAATAAAAGTTCTCGGAACGACCTGAAATTTCACGGAGATTATTTTCGGAATTAATAAAAAATATCGGTGAAAGAATCAAGACCAGGAGGCCCACACCCTGTCCACGAGGGTGGGGGCCCGCCCCCTACCTCGTGGGCCCCTTGATGCTCCATCGACTTCAACTGCAACTCCATATATTCACATTCATGGAGAAAAAAATCAGAGAGAAGGATTCATCGCGTTTTACGATAAGGAGCCGCCGTCAAGCCCTAATCTCTCTCGGGACGGCTGATGTGGATTCCGTTTGGGGCTCCGGAGAGGGGAATCTGTCGCCGTCGTCATTGGGGGTGTCCTGGATTAAGGGGTCCTCGGACAGCCGGACTATGTACTTTGGCCGGACTGTTGGACTATGAAGATACAAGATTGAAGACTTCGTCCCGTGGAAGGCAAGCTTGGCAATTCGGATATGTAGATCTCCTTCTCTATAACCGACTCTGTGTAACCCTAGCCCCCTCCAGTGTCTATATAAACCGGAGGGTTTAGTTCGTAGGACAACAACAATCATAATCATAGGCTAGCATCTAGGGTTTAGCCTCTATGATCTCATGGTAGATCAACTCTTGTAATACTCATATCATCAAGATCAATCAAGCAGGAAGTAGGGTATTACCTCCATCGAGAGGGCCCGAACTTGGGTAAAACATCGTGTCCCTGCCTCCTGTTACTATTAGCCTTAGACGCATAGTTCGGGACCCCCTACCCGAGATCCGCCGGTTTTGACACCGACATTGGTGCTTTCATTGAGAGTTCCACCGTGCTTTCGTGATAAGGCTCGATGTCTCGCCTTGTTGTCAAGGACAACATAACCTCTGGAGGAACCCTAGCTGTAGGCCAGACTCTCCGGTTGGACGGTTTCGTTATGGCCGCCCGCTCGGCTGCCACGCCAACGATGACTTCTCAGGTCATCAAGAACAGCCTCCACATCAGCTCAGAATTCACCGAGCTGATGGATCCAATGGAGCTCTCTTCCCTGAACGAGCTCTTGGATCACATCGCCGCCCTGGGAGTCGCTACATACTATGATCGGATCGGGCTTAAACCGGACCAAAGGGAGATTAACTCTCCGCCGGTCACCCATCAGATAACGGTGGTGGAGGAACAAAACAACGATTCTTCCTCTATTTTGAGGACAAACTATGTCCGGATTCCCGAGCTCTCTGAGCCGGACACCCGTCTACGGGAGGACATGGCCCTGGCTCCGAACTTAGAATCGGGCAACGGGCCACAAATATTGGGCAACATCCCGGAGTCCAAGCTGCCAAGCTCGGGTGCTCCCTTGCCCCTGGGTCTCAAATTGGGTCAGGATTTGGACTTATGTCAACCCACCCAACCAGACACAAGTGATCTTTCCCACATTAGACAAGAGCCCCAAGAGACAGTACATCACTTCTGGGCCAGATTCCTCCTTGTAATGAGCAAGGTTCAGGATTGTCACGAGAAAGACGCAATCTCATTATTTTGCAAAAATTGCACGGACAAGGAAATCCTCAACGCCATAAGTCACCGTGACATAGCACACTTCGCCGACTTGGCGGCCATAGTGCAGAAGTATTGTGCAATGGAAAGCGCCTGGAAAACCCAAACAAAATTCTGGGATCCCCCGGCTCTAACTAAACCCCTCATCCGAACTAAAAGGGTGCTCTATCGCAAGTCACCCAATCCAATTACAAAGAAGCCAAAGCCTCTACAGGGCGTGGAACCATACTGGAGGGATGGCTCAACAGGCCATGCAAAATTCACAGCACACCAGGCATCATACCAACACATAGCCTTAGAGCATGTTGGATACTCCGGCAGGTGGCCAAGAGTGGGGAGGACCTTCTCATCAACAATACCGTAGAGCACCATCCCACGGAGAATAACAACACAGTACTGACAGTCTCTGCGACTTTCGCCTCAAACAATAGGCGTAAGCGCGCGCTCCGTAGCCTCGCCGAAGCCTGCCAAGTCGCAGCAATAAACCCGTGGAATGATACGGCATAACCTTCAATGCCAGCGACGAACCGCAATTCCGAAAAATCCGAGCACTAGCCGCTTTGGTCCTTAGTCCAATTGTGGACGGCTTCCGGCTTACTAAAGTGCTCATGGACGGTGGCAGAGGATTAAACCTCATCTATGAGGAAACACTTAACAAAATGTAAATAGATAAGAGCCGCATTGAGCAAAGCAGTACGACCTTGTAACATACCAAATTTTCAATTTGGAATGTTATACACTAGATCATTATTGCATATCATATTTTATTTTGTTTTTGGCCGGATCCAGAAATTCTACGCAACTCGAGAACCCTAGGAGAGAGTTGGGGATTTCGTTATTTTCATATTTGAGTTTTTCTCAAATTTGAAAATAGGATCATTTGATTTTATTTAATTTATCTTCAATTATTTCTATCATAAAAATATGAGAGAGGGAATAAAATGATTTTCCCAAAATAAAGAAATATTGAGGATTTAATAAAAGAAGCAAATAAGATTTATTCTAGAGATTTCGCTATTTTATTTGAATTTAGGAAAATTGCACGTTTTTCAAAACTACATTTTAGGGCCAAGAAAATATTCATCTCGCTCTAAATATTTTATTTAGACGGTGAAAATTTGTTTTGGTATTTTTAGATTTTATTTATTTATTTTTCTAGGATTTATTTTCATTATCATAATTGTTTAAAAATAATAATGGCCGATCTGGGTCAAGGCCCAGTGAGCGGCCCAACCGCCATTGTCTCCCACTCGGATCGGGACCGAGTCCCGATCACAAGCCCGCCGCCACCGCCCCTCCGCAAGCCACCGCCACCACCCCTGTTTATAACCGACCCGGCCCCCGAGCCCCAATTTGAGTCGCATGCCAAGAAACCACCGCCGCCCCAGCCGCCGCCCACCCGCTTTGCGCCGCCGCCGCCGGGCGCCTGCCTCGCATCCGCCACCCCACGCCGCCCCGTAGCCCCGGACCCCGCCGGACTTCACCGGAGCCCGAGCCGAGGTAGCCGCCCCGCCGCCCCGGTTTTCTAAAGAAAACCGATCCGTTTTTTAGAAAACCCTAGGTTTTATTTTTTTAGATCGGTTTTTTTCTGGTTTATTTATTTAGCGAGCGTTCGCTCATTCGTTCGTTTTAACGGACGAGTTCACCGTTTAGTTTTAGTTAACGAACGTTCGTTCGTTAATCTGTTCGTCAGTTTTTCTTTTTCTCGGTTTTTCCGCGATTATTTCTGATCACGATTTCTGATCCGATTTTCGTTCTAGTATAACTTTTCGCTCCTTTTTCGGAATCGGGCGATTCAAGCACCTAGAGTTTCGTCTCGAAACCCTCTTGCCGTTTAACCAACTCAAACAAGTTTTTGCTACTGTAAAATTTGACTTAGGTCCATATTAGTAAACGAAGCTTGTTTCTTTCGCCGTTTCTGTTTCGTTGCTTCGTTCGTTTTGATTCTTTTTGCAAACTGGAGTTCTTAAGTTGAACTTTCTGGTTAGTTCTCTTATTTGAGTTTTACTTGTGCATTAGATGAGTACTTATTGTATGCTTGTCTCTTTACGATAGAGTACCCGGAGTGCGCCGCTTGCTACTTCGAATCCCTAGGTTTCACGGATCATCAGCAAGGCAAGTAACACTTTGATCATACCTCTTTACTACCCAGTTTTATTGCATTAGATCAATCCTCAAACATTGCATGATTAGGATCTAATTAATATGTGGGTTTTGGGAAGTAGATGAGGTAGTACCTATTACCTGTTTTATTATCAAACCCTTGGGAGTTACTTCTACGTTTGCTCATTATGCCATGCTATGCTAGTAGACGTGGATTGGGTGAGTGTTTCCATGACAGATGTGATATTGTTTTTTAATGGTTTATTTAAGGTGGCAACTTTAATACACATGTGGGTGGATTGAGGCACCTGGGTATTCCAGCAATTGCCCTTTTTCTTTATGGACCGCCACCCAGGCTCAAAGGGATCATGAGATTATTCATGCTAGAAACTTCCGTGTGCAGCCACAAGCTACTATGGGCTCTAGCATAGTTGATTAAGTCGTGCGAATGCTTATAGTGGTAGACTAGCAGATGTAGGGGAAAGTAGGTGTAACTGTCTACCCGATCATAAGGTGCTAGTGCTTCTGAAAGACTATGTCTTGGCCATCCGTTTCTCAAACACCATGTAGTGCGAGAAATCCAACGGAGGAGATCGAGTCTTGTGGGGAAAAGTGTGCAAACCTCTGCAGAGTGTATAAACTAATCATGATTAGCCGTGTCCCCAGTTATGGACGTTTTGAGTATCTAGTACTTGGATTATCATGTGAATCTCATCATGTTACTTTAATTAATTTTGTTGGGTTTAATGATGATGCTTAATTGGGATTGAGAGGATGTCTATCTTCTCAATGTTTAACAACCACCATTATAGTTAAATAATATTATTCCTTTGAAGTAGGGAAAAATTTACTTTATACAAAAGTAACCATAGAGCTTTCCACCAGCCATATGTGCATGTAGTATAGCTATTCTTTCATTACTCTCTATGTGTTACATTGCCAGCATATTCCATGTGCTGACCCATTTTCGGGCTGCAACATTCATGTTGCAGACTTTTCAGATGACGAGTAAGGTGCCATAGGTCGTGGTTCTATACTGAGTGATGCCATTGGAGTTGATGGACTCACTTATCTTCCAAGCCTTCCGTTGTTATTGTTATTAGATAGCCGTAAGCCATATTTATTGTAATAAGTTCTCTTTTGAGACATTCGATATAATAAGTGTGTGATTGCTACTCTGTTATAAATCCTTCAAGTACTGTGTGTGTCAAGACATTGATCCAGGATGACACTAAAGCACGAGATCGATATTTGAGGTGCAGTCGCTACAAGATGGTATCAGAGCACACGCTGACTGTAGGACATGACCACTAAACTAAAAGTCATTGATCACTAATCACTCTTCTCATTTCTGACTCCTCATCTTTTCTACTCTTTCAGGATGGCAGATGCAAGGAACAAGTTCACGCAACCAGATGAAGATACACCTTTTGGACGCCACTTGAAAGAAGTCACTAGATACCTGAACATCGGAGTACCAAGCTTCACCGGGACCTACATCGCCACTTTAACTGAAGAGGGCGCTGGATGATTCAAGTTCAAGTCCCAGGAAGGACGTTCATGCCCATCACTGAGCCTATAGAGTTTTCCTTCGATGCACCATCATGGAGTCTAGGAAAGAGCATGGCAGGCCACATCACCATGGGACGCATTGGATAAGTTTACCACAAGGAACTCAAGGATACTATTTACCAGATTTGTGGGCGCCAAGATGAGCAATGGGAGATGATCAGCACCAGGAAGGATAGATCAATGCAGCTTTCATCCAGGAGTTAAATCAGCACATTCGTCGCCAGGAGAACTAGATGTGCGCAGGCATGATAGATTTGAGGAAGGCTATGACCAAGATCACAGAGTTGGAAGAAGAAATCAAGTCTACATGTGATGGATATGGGAGGAAATAGCGACACTCATGGAGAAGAACGACGATCTGAAGAAGAAGCTGAAGGTATTCATGGGATTCCCCGCGACTGGAAAAGAAGACGAAGACTGCACTTGTCCAGAGAACTACATCATCATCGACGACACCGACTCGGACCCAGACAATAGCGATGATGACTATGTTGATGAAGCTGGAGCAGATATCGTGGAGTCTTCATCGGAGCAGTTTTTCTAGTCGACCACCAAAACAGTAGTAGTATTCCCGCATGTATTTAGTATAGTCCGAGCACTTTTATAACGATAGTTAGACCGTTGTGTCCCTTGTTTGATTGAATGAAATGATATTGTTTGCATTTGTCTCATGTGCATATGGGTAGTGTTTTCTCTCTAGACCTCATTCTATTCTATTTTCTCATCTTTTCTAAAACCCTCAGATGCCTCCGAGACGTGACAATGGATTTGCTTTCCCACCGGAGCTCACTCAGTTGATCAGGCAGCAGAATGCGTTGATGCAGTTGCTAGTCCAAAATCAGAATCAGGGGAACAACAACAACAACAACAACAACAACAACAACAACAACAACCCACCTCCACCACCTGTTGATCACTTAACCCGATTCCATAGACTGAATCTGCCAGTGTTCTCCACTAGCACCGAGCCAATAGTTGCAGATGATTGGCTCTGCAAGACAGCAAGGGACTTGACCACTGCAGGATGCACAAACGCGGAGAAGGTACGTTTTACCGCACATCAGCTTGAAGGACCCGCAGCATCATGGTGGGAGAATTTCACAGCCACTTATCCCATCAACACTGTCACATGGGATCAGTTTCAGTAGGCTTTTCGTACTGCCCATGTTTCCGTAGGAGCTATGGCCATGAAGGAGTGTGAGTTTTGCAACTTGCGCCAAGGAGGACGGACAATTGGACAGTATGTGGATGATTTTAGTACGTTAGCACGTTATGCCCCGGATGACGTTGCTGCGGATGCAGCTAAGCAGGAAAAGTTTCTGGAAGGATTGAATGATGAGCAGAGCATGCAGTTGATGGTAGCAACCTTCAACAACTACCAGGAGTTGGTAGATCGTGCTGTTATGATCGAAGGGAAGCAGCAGCAGATTGAAAACCGCAAGAGGAAGTATGGCCAAGGGAAGTACAATTCTGGAGCTCAGCAGAAGCCACGTTTTACCCCGAAAATGGGAGGACATTTTTAGCATACCCATGGAGGAGGTAGCTCGCATAATCATAATGGCCCCAAGAATGGTAACGGGAATGGAGGAAGCAACGGTTAGAACCGTACCAACACATAAACCCCAGCAAAGATAGATCTGAGCCAAGTCACTTGTTATAACTGTCAGAAGACTGGACATTATGCCATTGAATGTCCTGAAGCCCAGAATGGAAATGGCAATGGAAGCTCTGGGAAGAAACCGAACCCTTTCAATAGGGGATAGGTGAACCACGTTAACGTGGAGGAGGTTGAAGCCCAGCTAGATTGTAACGCCCTCGATGCGGCTATATCTCCCACGTGTCGAAGCACAACTTAGAGGCATAACCGCATTGAAAGCAATGTCGCAAGTGAGGTAATCTTCACACAACCCATGTAATACATAAGGGAAAGAGATACATAGTTGGCTTACAATCGCCACTTCACACAATTACATAAATAAAGCATTACATCATCCAGATACAATCAAGGTCCGACTACGGAACCAAAATAAAAGAAGAACCCCAAATGCGATAAAGGTCCCCGATCGACCCCAACCGGGCTCCACTCTTGATCAACTAGAGCGAAACAACACAAAGGGCAAGATCTTCATCAAGCTCCTCCTTGAGCTTGGTTCGCCACCGCTTTCATTAACATAGGCACCGCAAAACTGGTTTTGGAAGTATCCGTGAGCCACGAGGACTCAAGCAATCCCATTACCATGGGTATCAAGACTAGCAAAGCTTAATGGGTAAGGAAGGGGTAAAGTGGTGAGGTTGCGGTGGCTAAGCATGATATGGTGGCTAACATACGCAAATGAGGCGAGAAGAGAAACAAAGGCAGTCGTGAAGCTAGCAATGATCAAGAGGTGATCACGAACACCTACTTCGTCAAACATAACCCGAAACCGTGTTCACTTCCCGGACTCCGCCGAGAAGAGACCATCACGGCTACACACTCGGTTGATGCGTTTTAATTCGAGTTGCATATTGACGAAACACCACATCCGAGTTATTTAGTTTGATCTTGTTATAAGCTACTCAACAATATTAAATGTTGTTAAACATGGCAAGGGGTGAAGCATAATTAAACTACCTATCTAGGCAAGTTTAAATGAGGCCGGAACAACAAACAACAATTCCGGAAAATCCCCATTTGCAATTTATGAATTTGCTACTGTTCTGCCCTAAACATATTTTAAAGTTGTTAAACAGGAAAATAAAGTGTACCATGTTAAACTAGGCATTTTTCCACCCCATTTACATATAAAGAACATTTAAAACCGAGCTACGGTTATTTAGTTATGAATTAAATCATTTTAACATGGCATTTGAGCAAATTTAAATAAACAGCAAGTTAAACATTTTAAACATGGATGAAAGTTGGATATTATGAAACTAGATGAAATTCTAAGCATTTTACATATAAAGTTTGTTTTAATCCAATGCACCGTTGTGGAGTTATTATATGCATGATGTTGAAGGACTTTTCTGTAAAACAGTTAATTCACTGGATAAAGGATAAAATCACAGATCAGGAACAAAAACGTATGCGGGCCAAATCTGTTGGCCCAACAGAATGGAAAGAAAGAAAAAAAAGGAGGCGCTGGGGCCTCACCCATGGGCTTGGCCGGTTGAGCGAGGAGGCTGGCTGGCGGGTCTGGCTGGTGGGCCTTGCGATCTTGCTGGCTGGAGGAGAGGAGCTGGCTCGGTCAGCGAAGGGGAGGCGGCCCAGCGTGGCGCATGATCAACAGCGGCTGGTGAAGCGCTTCGATCCCAACCGCTGCTCAAGAAGGGAAGGAAGGCCGAGGCCCTGCCTTGGCCTGGCCGAGACATGAAGCAGGGCGAGGCGGCGTAGCTTGAAGAGAGGTTCGACGAGATGGGGCCTGTAGGCGGCGGACGGCGGCGGGAACGACGGATCCAGGCGACGGCGCACCCGGCAAGAACTTGGCGACGACGGTTCCTTGCTGCAGCAAGAACAGGGAGAGGAAGATGTGAGAAATAGTGTTAGGGAAGGGAGACAGGGAAGGAGAGGAGCGGGACGAGGCCGGTCCTGGTCGTGGTCGCCGGCGATGGGGTCGCCGGAGGGCGCGGCCTGGGGTGTCGGCGAGGTGGCAGACGGGAACGCCGGGGCGGGAAGGAGAGGACGCATGGCGGCTCCGGGGCTTGGTGCAGACGAGACAAGGGAACGGCAGCGTGGCGGCATCGGAGATGACCGGATCAGGCTGCGTTGGACGGCCGAGGCGCAACGGATCCAGGCGCCGGGACGGAGCGAAAGAACTCAGGCAGCCATGGTGTTTCCTGGAGAGGGAGAGAGAGGTTACGGGGAGGAGAGAACTGAGCAGAAGGGAGAGATGAAGGGCAGGGGCGTCGCGACCTGGTGGTTCAGGTCGCCGGCGGCGGCGTGCTCCGGCAAGGCGCACATGGATCGGGACGGGGAGGCTGTGGCAGCAGGCGTGGATGCAGGGGGCGAGGAGGACCGTGGGGAAAAGGCGAGGGAGGCCGGAGTTGGGCGCGGTGGCGTGGTGAGGAGCTCGGGCAGGGAGGAGCGGGAGAGGAGGATCTGGATCGGGCGTGCTCTAGTTGGTCTGATGCTGAACACGAGGGAGGGAGAGAGGCTGGCTGGAGAGGTTAGCTGGTCACGGTCAAGAGGGAAACAAAACCCGGTTGGTCTCGGAACGGTCCATGAAGGCAACGGGGTTTGATGAGCTCAGAAAAGAGAGAGAAGAGAGTGGTCCGGTTGATCTGAGAGAAGGTCAGCCGAGACACGGAAGAAGCGGCAATTAACAACGGATGCACGTTTTATGAAAACATGCAGATGCAATGCGCATGATGCTATGAGATGAGATGCATAACAAAAAAAATGCAAAACAACAGACAAAAACCCAACCACGAAGGAAATAAAATAACACACCTCCGGAAAAGGCAAGAGTTGGAGTTACGAATATGGAAAGTTGCATCCGGGGCGTTACATAGATGCAGTAATAGGTAACTTTTTGGTTAAGTCATTTACTGCAATCATTCTTTTTGATACTGGTGGATCGCATTCATACATATCAAGGGGATTTGTGGATAAGTATAAACTGCCCACCAAGGTTCTTAGAACACCTATGTTAGTAAGCTCACCAGGAGCGGAGTATATGGCCAGTCGAGGATGTTTTCAAGTGCCATTGAGTATAGGTAGGCATGTTTTCCGCTTGGATTTAATCATTTTGGAATCGCAAGGTCTGGATGTAATTCTGGGTATGGATTGGCTATCGATGTATGGAGGAAACATCGATTGCGCCAGTAAGTCGATTTTACTTACCACCCCGGAAGGGAGAAGGATCAAGTATGTATCACGACATGAGCCAAAGAGGACATAAGTAAATTCCTTATCAGGAGTTGTGCAAGAGGAAGTACCAGTGGTGAAGGATTTCCCTGATGTATTTCCAGAGGAGTTGCCAGGCATGCCACCGGATAGAGACATTGAGTTTTTGATTGAGCTTTTGCCAGGCGCAGGGCCGATATCTAAGAGACCGTACTAGATGCCCGCACAAGATTTGGAGGAAATTAAGAAGCAAATTAAGGAGTTACTGGATAAAGGCTATATTTACCCAAGTTCTTCACCTTGGGGATCGCCAGTACTTCTAGTGGAGAAGAAGGATGGATCATTGAGGATGGTTGTTGATTATCGAGGACTGAATGAAGTAACAATCAAGAACGAGTACCCACTACCGATGATCAATGAATTGTTTGACCAATTGCAAGGAGCTAAGGTATTTTCCAAGATCGATTTGCGATCGGGATACCATCAGTTGAAGATTAGAGAGCAGGATATACCTAAGACGACTTTTAACACCAGGTACGGGTTGTATGAGTATATCGTTATTTCATTTGGTCTGACTAACGCACCTACCTATTTCATGAACATGATGAACAAGGTGTTTATGGAGTTTTTGGATAAGTTCGTCTTGGTGTTCATTGATGATATTTTGGTTTACTCAAAGAATGAAGAAGAACATAAGGAACATTTGCGTTTGGTACTTGAGAAGCTCAGAGAACAACAGTTATACGCCAAGTTCAGCAAATGTGAGTTTTGGTTGAAGGAAGTTGGATTCCTTGGACATGTTATATCTGGAGAAGGAATAGCGGTAGACCCCACCAATGTTGTCACTGTGACAAATTGGGAAGCCCCAACAACAGTTGGAAAGATTTGGAGTTTTCTTGGACTCGCAGGATACTACCGAAGGTTCATTGAGAATTTCTCAAAGATTGCAAAACCTATGACGGAGTTTTTGAAGAAGGATACCAAGTTCAAATGGACCGAGGAATGTGAGGCCAGTTTCTAGGAGTTGAAGAAACGTTTGGTTACATCGCCAGTGTTGATTCTGCCAGATCAGCGCAAGGACTATGAGGTGTATTGCGACGCTTCTCGTCGAGGACTTGGAGCAGTGCTTATGCAGGAGGGAAGAGTTGTTTTGTATGCCTCACGACAGCTTAAACCTCATGAGTTGAATATTGCTACACATGATTTGGAGTTAGCAGTCGTAATGCACGCATTAAAGACATGGAGACATTTCCTCATCAAAAATCATTGTGAGGTGTACACGAATCACAAGAGTTTGAAGTACATCTTCACGCAGAACGAGCTGAATCTCAGGCAAAGGAGATGGTTGGAGCTCATCAAGGATTATGATAAGAGACTCCATTGTCACCCCGGAAAGGCTAACATAGTAGCTGATGCGTTGAGTCGCAAGAGCCATGTCAACACACTCTTGACCGGAGAGTTACCGGAGGAGTTAGCTGAGGACCTTCGCGAGCTATGTTTGGAGATAGTTCCGAGAGGCTATGTTACAGCATTGGAGATTCAGTCTACCTTGATGGATAAGATCAGAGAAGCTCAGAGGACTGACAAGGAGATTGCCTCTATAAAGGAGAAGATGAGCAAGGGAAAAGCTAAAGGATTTCGTGAAGATGAGCACGATACCTTATGGGTTGAGGACCGCATTTATGTGCGTGATGACCCGGAGATCAGGAAGTTGATTTTGCAAGAGGCCCATGATTCGCCGTACTCAATTCACCCAGGAAGTACCAAGATGTATTTGGATTTGAAAGACACTTTCAGGTGGACCGGAATGAAGAAGGATATTGCGGAGTATGTACAGTTTGTGATGTTTGTCAGAGAGTGAAGGCAGAGCATCAAAAGCCAGCAGGATTATTACAGCCATTGCCGATACTTGAATGGAAGTGGGATAAGCTAGGCATGGATTTTATCATTAGATTGCCCAGGACCCGTTCAGGCTACGACTCGATTTGGGTTGTAGTCGATCGTTTGACGAAGGTAGCTCATTTCATCCCCGTAAAGACCACTTACACTAGTGCCAAGTTGGC
Source organism: Aegilops speltoides (assembly GCA_021437245.1). Classification (NCBI taxonomy): domain Eukaryota; kingdom Viridiplantae; phylum Streptophyta; class Magnoliopsida; order Poales; family Poaceae; genus Aegilops; species Aegilops speltoides. Next base: position 253,474,942 of record CM038144.1, read on the forward strand.
TAAGATATACATGACCAGGATCATATGTCTTCATGGAGTTCCGAGGAGCATTGTATCAGATAGAGGAACCCCGTTTACCTCAAAGTTCTGGAATCAGTTGCACGAAACTTTGGGTACCAAGCTAGAGTTCAGTTCAGCCTTTCATCCGCAGACAGACGCACAGACTGAGAGAGTCAATCAGATTTTAGAGGATATGTTGAGAGCTTGTGCGCTAGATTATGGATCTAGTTGGGACGACAATTTGCCATATGCGGAGTTTTCTTACAACAACAATTATCAATCCAGTTTGAAGATGGCCCCATTCGACGCCTTGTACGGAAGGAGGTGCAGGACCCCATTGTCGTGGGATGAAGTTGGAGACCGCCAGTTGTTTGGACCAGATTTGATTAAGGAATCTGAACAGAAGGTGAAGTTGATTCGCGATAGGCTCAAGGTAGCCCGACCGAGCGAGAAAGAGCTATCGATTCTAAGCGCAAGGAGACAATGTCGGTGTACTAAAGTAGGGGTACCTTAGTACCCGAACTTTCTGCCAGGCGATCGCGGCGTCAGCGGACAAGGCTTCGGCGCCCGCCAAGATCCTCCGTCATCCCTATTTACTGCCATTCAAGAACAAAGTGTTAACTAAGAAGACAAGGCCCCGGCAAGAGGATCTTGCCGGGAAGGACAAGACCCCGGCAAGAGGAGCTTGCCGGGAAGGACAAAGACCCCGGCAAGCCGACCAAGGCACTTCTAGAAACTTGCCACGACGCCCCGCGCGTCCCGGCAAGGCCCGGCGGGCGGCAAGCTCGCTGGTGCGACAAGACAATGGCCGCGGCAAGACGCTTGCCGCGGCAAGGCTGCCACTCTGCACCCAAGCTCCAGTGCATCCAACGACGTGTCACCCGGGACTATCGAAGCATGTGGCGGTATTTGTGCAGCCATGCGGTCAGGTGGCAAGCGAAGCCGACAAGGAGGCCATCGTGGCGGTCGGTGGCGCCCTAACGGATCGCTTCCTTGCACTATTTAGCAACCGGACGGGCATTAAATGCCCTTGTCCCTGCCGTCGAGTTAGGTAGGGGACCATTGTTGGTAGCGATTGTACCAACCTGCGTTTTACCTTTCTACCCCTCTTTCTATCTTGCCACTGCCGGTGACCCTTTAGACTATAAAAAGGAGGCCCATGCGCATGCGTAGAAGGGTGGGGAATTTCGGTTCCTTGATTAAGTTCGGTTCATTCGACACCACCGCGCACTCCACGCTCTCAAGCAAGTGCAAAATACAAACACAAAGCAGCGAAGAGGAGTTTTATCTCTCAGGAGAGCTCGAAGCTGGGTAAAATCCCAGCTTTCGACCTCGATCTGCTCTTTGTCGCCCTCCGCTCCCTTGCCGGACAGAAGGGCCCTCCGCCCCATAGGTGCTCGTGCTCCCACAAAGCCCACGACATCTTTGGCGCGCGCCCGAGTAAAGGCGTCGAGGTTATCTTGAACTGATTCGGTCTCTGCTGCCGCTACATCAACATCTTCATCAACATGCCACCGAAGAAGAAGACTTCGGAGGTGGCCGCTCCGTCTGCGACTGTCCTACCGCCACCGGAGCAAACGGGCGGAGGAGTGGACACCGGCGGAGGAGCGGGCGCCGGCGGCGGGACTCACATCGTCACCCGGTCCAAGGACAAGGCCCCGCAAGGTTCAACATCTGCACATCCGCCGCACCCCTCTCAGGAGGTGCAAGATCGACAACACCACGGTGCCCCTAGCACCGTGCTCGCGTTGGAACAAGGCCAAGTTGGTGGGTCGCGGGACGTTCAAGGCCAACATGTACGTCAACACGCTGGCACAAGCGCAGTGCGGTCGCCTGGCGAGATGCTGCTCCTTCTAACACTGTTAGGAGTTTGAGCATGTCCCGCACCTCGTGTCGCTCGCCACCGCCACCCAAGACTCCAGAGGAAGCGCTGGCCCGAGCCCAGCTGCTCCTAGATTACCCTCCGGCGCCGGACAAGATCGATGACTGGAGGGCCACCATTTATAGCCTCATTGGCTTCGCCAACACCGACAAGCCCCGGCAAACCAGCACGTCGAAGCCGCGGCAAGACGCTCAGGCGGAAGCCGGTGGCGACAAGACCGCTGGGGGTGCCACCACCGTGCACTCTCCGCCCCGAAGGCCAAGGTCGCCGACTCGCCGGGCCAACCTCGGCGCCGACTCCACGCGTCGTCGGACCCATGAGCTCGCCCGCGATCAACGCCACGTTCTCCAAAACGGCGACACGAAGACGCTTCGTACTCGCGCCGAGTGCGAGAAGAAGCGGCGTCAATCGACCAGCGTCTTTGGGCCTTGTCGATATGCATGCGCCGAAGAACGAGCGACTTGCCGTGGCGGCGAGTTGTCCTGCGTTCACCCGTGAGCTGCGGCAAGTCGATGGCCCGATACCAAGAACTTCAAGCGAGCGTGCGAGAAATGCGATGGCAGGATACATCCATCGGAGTTCCTCGGCGTCTACACCATCGCGGTCACAGCTGCGGGGGACCGACGAGAAGATCTCGCCAACTACTTCCGCTGGTGCTCAAGCCCAACGTCGAGATCTTGGCTCATGCACTTGCCGGACAACTCCATCTCTTCATGGGCAAACTGTGCCATCGGTTTGTCGGCGCCTTCCTGATGACCACAAACCCCATGGTCGGAAGCGACCTTCATCTGCCAGCCCGAAAGAAGGAGAACCCTGCGCAAGTACATCTGAGAGATTGAGCCAGTGCGGCGCAACATCCCATCGTCCACCTGCGTGGTTATCGGTAGCGTTCCATCGAGCGTGCGTAACCTGAGATGAGGAGGAGATGGCGATGTGCAAGATCGAAGATGTCGGCGAGCTATACGCTCTGGCCGACAAGTGTGTGCGTCTTTGAGGAGGAGGAGAATCCCGGAGAGAACGCAGGAGCGAGGATATGGCGGTCGAGGATCTGCCCGGCGAAGAAGAGCCGGAGAGCGGAATAACAGAAAGAGAAAGGCTAAGGATGTGCTAGTTGTCAAGCATTCCGGCAACGGAGGCGGCTCCGACAAGGCCAAAGCTGGTGACTCCGGTGGGGCTGTGGTGGCCGCCGACAAGCAGGACGGCTCCGGCAAGCAATATTGCAAGATCCACCGCACCAAGGGCCATGACCTCCAAGCCTGCAAGAAAGTTGAGCAGATGGCGGAGCTAAAGAAAGCTGAATACAAGCGCCGCGACAAAGAGAAGGCCCAAGAAGGTGGCGGAGGATCCGGCAAGAAGCTTCCCGCCCGGGGAGGGCGCCGTGGCAAGGCCAAGCAGCGGCAAGGAGATAGACCCCCCCGCGGCCGCGACAAGGAAGATGATGAAGAGAAAACCGCATTCATTACTCCATGTGGCACGTCTTTGCTTTGTCTACGGATGCCTTCGGACTAAGAATGCGGTTCAACATTTACAAGAGTAGTCGGTCATGCTTTTGAGCCACGGTGCCGCAGAATTGTAGAAGCATACATGGATGACATAGTGGTCAAGAAGCGAGGACGAGCAACTTTGATCCAAGATTTGGGCGAGACCTTCGCCAAATCTGCGCGCAGGATCAACCTCAAGTTGAATCCGAGAAGTGCGTGTTTGGAGTTCCTTAGGCAAGCTTCTTGGATTCTTTGTATCTCGTGAGGATCGAGGCCAATCCGACAAGATCAAAGCCATTGAGCAGATCGAAGCACCAAAGCGCGTCAAGGATGTGCGAAGACTTGCGGCTGTGTTCTTTGCTCTTAGTAGGTTCATTTCCAAGTCTGCTGAAGGCGCCTGCCATTTTCAAAATTTTGAAAAAGCGGGTCCAATGAAATGGACTCGGAGCGGAGGCTGCTGTTGCAGAGATTTGAAGAGATACCTATCCTCCACTCCGACACTTGTCGCACCTAAGCCACAAGAGAAGTTCTTTGCTATATCTGGCGGCAACCAATCAAGTGGTTAGTGTTGCGTTAGTTGCGGAGAGGGAGGCGAATGATGAGCTAACAAGCTGCGGCAAGCGAATCCGGCGACAAGCGTGGGGCTTCCCGACAAGTTACAGCTCCGGCAAGGATGGACTGTCTGATTGCGGAAGAAAGCGAAGAAGATGGTGCGGCGCCCGGTTTACTTTGTCGGTTCCCTTCTGCGAGGGGCTAGATCAAGGTACTACGGTGTGCGAAGTTGCTTCGGCCTTCTCATGGCCTCGAGGAAGCTGCGCCATTATTTTCAAGCACATGAGATCATTGTTGTCACTCGCTTTGCGTTGAAGAGGATCTTGCAGAATCCGGAAGCAGAGCGGGATTGTCCGGATGGAGCCTTTGGGCTGTCAAGCTTTGGCCTCAAGTTTGAGAGTACCTCAACTATCGAGCCGAGCATTGGCGAATTCATAGCGAGTGGATGCCAACACCGATGAAGAAACTCGGAGAAGAGCATCCCGTCAAGGAAGCGAGCAAAGAATGGATCATGTACTTTGATGGCGCCTTCTCGCTGCAAAAGCGCCGGTCTTGCGCGTACTACTTGTCGCACCCACCGGAGAGCACCTCAAATCGTGATCCAAATGCACTTTCCCAAGGAGCAAGCCACAAACAATCTGCGAGTCTGAAGGCTTGCTTGCGGACTCAGGATCACTGCTGAACTTGGGATCAAAAAGCTTATTGTCGGGGTGACTCGCAGCTTGTCGTCCGCCAAGTTAACAAAGATTATCGAGTCCATTGATGGAAGCCTACATTGATGAAGTGAGGAAGCTAGAAGAACATTTTGGCGGCTGCGGATGGAACACGTCCAAGAGCTCGAGAATGACATTGCGGATGGCTTGTCAAAATGTGCCGACTTAAGTTACTGTGGAACCAGGGATTTTTGTGCTAAAGCTGACTCAACCATCTGTAACACCATCAACTGGACAGAGCAAGAAGAGAAAGTTGGTTCTTGGCGGCTACTTTCCCGTGAGCTCCCGAAGCCGCCGCCAAGAAGGTCCCAGGATCAACACGAGAAAGTCTTGAGGAGCGATCTGCTCCGACAAGCCCTAGGGCTTGTTTCGTTGAAGCAGACGCTCTCGACAAGCTGTGTCCCGACACGCTTGCCGGGGAGCATCACGCTCCGGCAGGATCCCAAATTCTTGCCGTAGAAGCGGATGTTCCCGTAGCAGCATTTGCGCCTTTAGTCCTTGTTGTCGAGCCGCAAGCTCCAACATGGGCACAACAGATAGTCCATTTCCTTCAGACAGGAGAACTTCCCGAGGAGCAAGAAGAAGCGAAAAAAGTAGCCCGGCAATCAAGTATGTACCAGTTTGTCGATGACATACTGTACAAAAGAAGATTCAACGGAGTGAAATTGAAGTGCATCTCCCAGGAAGAAGGACAGGAGCTGTTGGTGGAGATACATGGAGGCATATGTGGTCACCACATTGGCGCAAGAGCACTTGCCAGCAAAGCTTTCCGGCAAGGTTTTTTTGGCCGACTGACCCTCGGGATGCAAGCGCACAAGTAACCAAGTGTGAAGCGTTCAGTTCCACTCCAAGCAGATACATCAACCGGCTCAAGCTCTCTAAACAATCCCTTTATCCACGGCCATTTTGATGCAGGGGCTCGACATTCTCGGCACCTCTCCCTCGTATCTGGATTGCCTCGAGTGCTCGCTCATGATGAGCTAGAGCAAAGCGATTCTTGACAAGATGATGCCGCTGCTCCTCGAGGTAAATCGTCTTCGAGCTTGATGCGAGCTGCTGCTCGCTACCGACAAGCTTTGCTTGCTGCTACCATAGCCGCAAAGTTAACGCCTTGAAGCTTCGAGAGGAGAGGATGCGGTGTGGACCGAGCGTCGTTCAAAGAAGTATGGCCTTTTAGGAACACGAGTGCGAGAAAAGCTAAGTTGCCAAAGTTTGAGCACAGTCAAATTTAAATTTCTAAGTTATATTCCTTGAGCGTCTGTGCCTTGTATGGAAAAACACTTGCGGAGGAATCGACTAAATGGCTAAGTTCGCCCTTGATTTGTTTGAGTCCGCTCAACAATACAAGTCTTGTTGCAACTAGCCCCGACAAGGTTTCTTCTTGGGAGGGAAAGTGCAACTAATCCCGGGTGGTTTTGGTAATTAATAACAACATATATATCATTGAACTAATAGTTTCTTGAGAATCATTTGAGAAAGTTCGATTGATATGGGTATGGCAATGGTGAAGAAGTGGACCCCTCAAAATGCTAAGGCAAGCATTGGCAAAAGCTCAAGACTCCATTTTGGTTTAGTGATCCAAGATCACATTGAGTCCATAGGAAAGCCAATACTATTAAAGGGGATGAGGTTATGTTAATGATCTGGTTGCTCAAAGTGCTTAGTGATATATCTCCTAAACTATCGACAACTCTCACTTCCATAATACACTCATAAGTAATCTCGGTCCCACCGATTTCCTAAACTTCAGTCACACCGAGATGAACCACCTCAGCCATATAGCCAAACCCTAGAAATTTGGATTTTCCGATTCGAACTCGGTCTCACGAAACATGAGTTGCCAAGCTTACGTAACCTTTTGTCATCAAATCGGTGTCACCGAGATGATGAAGTCGATCCAAAGATTGGCAAGCTCTAGTCTTTGGAAGAATCGGACTCACGAGATTGTATTTTCGGTCCCTTGAAAATCCCAACGTTCACATATTTTGAACTTTCGGTCTCACCGAGTTGTCAACCGGTTTGACCGAGATTGGTCAAATGTGTGTAGCAGTTGGATTTTGTGTGGAGGCTATAAATACCCTCCACCCCTCTTCATTCGTGGAAGAGCCATCGGAAAGAACTACCACTCCTACCTTACATTTACGAGAAGAAAACTACCTACCCTTGTGTTGAGATCAAGTAGCTCCACTCCCACCATATGAAGCTTGATCTCTAGCCTTCCCAAGTTGCTTTCCACTCAATCCTTTCTTCCACCACAGCCAAATCGGTGAGGAGAGTTGAGTGTTGGGGAGATTATCATTTGAAGCACAAGAGCAAGGAGTTCATCATCATCAACACCATCTATTACCTTTTGGAGGTGGTGCCTCCTAGATTAGTTAGGTGTCGCTTGGGAGCCTCCGTCGAGATGTGGAGTTGAACCAAGAAGTTTGTAAGGGCAAGGAGATCGCCTACTTCGTGAAGATCTACCCCAGTAAGGCTAGCCCTCCGTGGGCGTGAGCCATGATGGCATAGACAAGGTTGCTTCTTCGTGGACCCTTAGTGGGTGGAGCCCTCCGTGGACTCTCATGGCCGTTACCCTCCGTGGGTTGAAGTCTCCATCAGCGTGGATTGGCGATAGCACCACCTATCGGAACCACGAGAAAAATCTCCGTGTCTCCAAATTGCGTTTGCTCTTCTCCACCTCTCTTTACTACATGTGCAATTTACTTTCCGCTGCCTATACTCTAAAATTGCATGTGTAGGGTGATACTTGACTTGATCATCATTGTGAACTTGCCAAAAACTTGTCTTTATCAAAGGCTGAATTTTATATTGTCAAGTAGTCTAATCACCCCCCCTCTAGACATACTTTCGATCCTACAAGTGGTATCAGAGCTTTGGTCTCCATTGTATTGGTTTCCATTGCATTGGACTCCATAAGCTTGGTTTCACAACCTATGAGAGTATGGCGTCTAGTGAGGGTAATTTTCGTAGAGGTCCTTACTTTGATGGTTCAAATTTTGCTAGTTGGAAGCATAAAATGAAAATGCATATTCTTGGACATAACCCTGCCGCATGGGGCATTATTTGTGTTGGTTTGCAAGGTGAATTCTTGAGGAAGGAAAAGTTCGGATCGTGAAGCTCTGACGGATGAATTGCGGATGTTGCAAAACAATGCTCAAGCTTGTGACATTCTCTTCAATGCTTTGTGTCGAGGAGTTCAACAAAATCAGCCGTCTTGAGAATGCAAAGAGATTTGGGATACTTTGGTGAAATGCAGAAGGTACCGAGTCCGTGAAGGAATCAAAGCTAGATGTTCTTCAAGGTCAACTTGACAAGTTCAAGATGAAGGAAGGTGAAGAAAAGCTGAAATGTACTCTAGGCTTGCTCTCATCACAAATGAGATTCTGAAGGAAATATGCCCTAGAGGCAATAATAAAGTTATTATTTATTTCCTCATTTCATGATAAATGTTTATCATTCATGCTAGAATTGTATTAACAGGAAACATGATACATGTGTGAATGCATAGACAAAACAACATGTCACTAGTATGCCTCTACTAGACTAGCTTGTTAATCAAAGATGGTTATGTTTCCGACCATGAACAAGGAGTTGTTATTTGATTAACGAGGTCACATCGTTAGTAGAATGATCGATTGACATGACCCATTCCATTAGCTTAGCACCACGATCGTTGAGTATGTTGCTCTGCTTTTATCCATGACATATACATGTTCTGTAACTATGAGATTATGCAACTCCGTCTACGGAGGAACACTTTGGGTGCTACCAAGCGTCTGGCGTAAGCTGGGTGATTATAAAGAGTACTACTGGTGTCTCCAAAGGTAGATGTTGGGTTGGCGTATTTGAGATTAGGTTTTGTCACTCCGATTGTCGGAGAGGTATCTCTGGGCCCTCTCGGTAATGCACATCTTTGAAGCCTTGCAAGCACTACAACTAATGAGCTAGTTGTGAGATGATGTATTCTGAGCGAGTAAAGAGACTTGCGATAGCGAGATTGAACTAGGTATTGGATACCGGCGATCGAATCTCGGGCAAGTAACATACCGATGACAAAGGAACAACGTATGTTGTTATCTTGATCGACCGATAAAGATCTTCGTAGAATATGTAGGAACCAATATGGGCATCCAGGTCCGCTGTTGGTTATTGACCGTGAATAGTTCTAGGTCATGTCTACATTGTTCTCGAACCGTAGGGTCCATGCGCTTAAGGTTTCGATGGCGGTTATTATGAGTTTATATATTTTGATGTACGAAGAAGTTGAGTCCGGATGTGATCACGGACATGGCGAGGAGTCTCGAAATGGTCGAGACATAAAGATTGATATATTGGAAGCCTATGTTTGGAGTTGGAATGGTTCGGCGGCGGGAATTCTGCGAATCTGGGAGGTTCTGGAACCCCGGGAGGTAAATGGGCCTCGATGGGCCTTAGTGGAAAGGAGAAGGGCCAGCCCTGGGTGGGGCGCGCCTCCCCTTCCCTAGTCCTACTAGGACTAGGAGAAGGGGCGCCCCCCTCTCTCTTTCCCCTCAGGAATCCTAGTCCAACTAGGATTGGGGAATCCTACTCCCGGAGGGAGTAGGACTCCTGGCAGCGCCTCCCTTGGCCATGGCCCCCTCCCCTGCTCCTTTATATCTGAGGCGGGGGCACCTTAGGACACACACAAGTTGATCGTGAGATCGTTCCTTAGCCGTGTCGGTGCCCCCTCCACCATATTCCACCTCGGTTATACCGTCATGAAGCTTAAGCGAAGCCCTGCAGATGAAACATCAAGATCGTCCTGCGCCGTCGTCTTGTGAAACTCTCCCTCGACACTCGGCTGGATCGGATCTGAGGGGCGTTATCGAGCTGTCGTGTGTCAAGAACTTCGGGCGTCGAATGCTTGGCGCGGGATCGGTCGGATCGCGAGGAGAGCGTCGACTACTTCCTCTACGTTGTGATCGCTTCGCCGGGTCTACAAGGGTATGTAGACAACACTCTCCCCTCTCGTTGCTATACATCACCATGATCTTGCGTGTGCGTAGGAAAATTTTTGAAATTACTCGTTCCCCAGCGGTGGTATCGAGCCTAGGTTTTCTATGGTTTGATGTTTTGCAGAGTAGAACACAAGTGAGTTGTGGGCGATACAAGTCATACTACCTACCAGCATGTCATACTTTGGTTCAGCGGTATTGTGAGATGAAGCGGCCCGAGACCGACATTACTGCGTGCGCTTCTGCGAGACTGGTTTCACCGCTGCGAGCACTCGTTGCTTAAAGGTGATTGGTGGGTGCTGTCTCTCTCACTTTAGTTGAACCGAGTGTGGCTCGCCGGTCCTTGAAGAAGGTTAAAGCGGAGTCTATTTGTGAAATATCGTTGTGGTTTTGATGCGTGGGTGAGGCTGGATCTTGCTTAAGCCCGTAGCAGCCACGTAAAATTTGCAACAACAAAGTAGAAACGTCTAACTTGTTTTTGCAGGGCATGTTGTGATGTGATATGGTCAAGACATGATGCTATATTTTATTGTATGAGATGATCATGTTTTGTAACGAAGTTATCGGCAATGGCGAGGAGCCATATGGTTGTCGCTTTATTGTATGCAATGCAATAGCCTGTAATGCTTTACTTTATCACTAAGCGGTAGCGATAGTCGTAATAGCATAAGTTTGGCGAGGCGACAACGATGCTGCGATGGAGATCAAGGTGTCGCGCCGGTGGCGATGGTGATCATGGTGGTGCAGCAAGATGGAGATCATGAAGCACAAGATGATGATGACCATATCATATCACTTATATTGATTTGCATGTGATGTTTATCCTTTTATGCATATTATCTTGCTTTGATTGGCGGTAGCATTATAAGATGATCTCTCACTAAATTATCAAGAAGTGTTCTCCCAGTATGCACCGTTGCCAAAGTTAAATCGTGCCCGGACACCACGTGATGATCGGGTGTGATAAGCTCTCGTCCATCTAGCGGGTGCAAGCCAGTTTTGCACCGAGAATACTCGGGTTATACTTGGCGAGCCTAGCATATGCGAGATATGGCCTCGGAACACGGAGACCGAAAGGTCGGCGTGAATCATATAGTAGATATGATCAACATAAGATGTTCACCATTGAAAACTACTCCATTTCACGTGATGATCGGTTATGGTTTAGTTGATTTGGATCACGTAATCACTTGGATGACTAGAGATGTTTTTCTAAGTGGGAGTTCTTAAGTAATATGATTAATTGAACTTAAATTTATCATGAACTTAGTACTGATAGTATCTTGCTTGTTTATGTTTGATTGTAGATAGATGGCTCGTCTTTGTTGTTCCGTTGAATTTTAATCGTTCCTTGAAAGCAAAGTTGAAAGATGATGGTAGCAATTACGGATTGGGTCCGTAAACGAGGATTATCCTCATTGCTGCTGCAGAAGAATTACGTCTGGATGCACCGCTAGGTAGCGAACTCTTCTTTGGAGCAACACCGGATGTTGTGAGCGTCTGGCGAGCAAAGCGATGACTACTCTATAGTTCGATGTGCCATGCTACGGCTTAGAACCGGGACTTCAACGGCGTTTTGAGCGTCATGGAGCATATGAGATGTTCGAGGAGTTGAAGTTAATATTCAACAGAATGCCGGATTGAGAGATATGAAGTCTCCAATAAGTTCTATAGCTGCAAGATGGAGGAGAATAGTTACATTAGTGAGCATATACTCGGAATGTGCAGGTACTACAATCACTTGACACAATTGGGAGTTAATCTTCCGGATGATTGTGTCATTGACAGAATTCTCAATCACGCCACCAAGCTACAAAGGCTTCGTGATGAACTATAATATGCAAGGGTTAGTAAAGACTATACAGAGCTCTTACGCAATGCTAAAGGCTGCGGAGGTAGAAATCAGAAAGAGCATCAAGTGTTGATGGTCGACAAGACCACTAGTTTCAAGAAGAAAGGCAAAGGGAAGAAGAAGGGAATCTCAAGAAGAACAGCAAGCAAGTTCTGCTCGGGAGAAAAACCCAAGTCGGCCCTAAACACTGGCCGAGTGCTTCTCACATAAGCGGTAGTCCTTTGGAGCGGAACTGCCCCAAGTATTTGGCGGATAAGAAGGATGGCAAGGTGAACAAAGGTATATGTGATATACATGTTATTGATGTGTACCTTACTAGAGCTCGTGATAGCACTGGGTATTTGATCTTGGTTACATTGCTAATATTTGCAACTCGAAGCAGGGACTACGGATTAGCGAAAACTGGTAAGGGCGAGGTGGCGATCTTGGCGTGGGAAATGGTTCCAAAGTCGATGTGATCGCGATCGACACGCTACCTCTACATCTACCTTGGGATTAGTTTTAGACCTAAATAATTGTTATTTGGTGCTGCGTTGAGCATGAACATTATATCTGGATCTTGTTTGATGCGAGGCGGTTATTCATTTAAATCGAGAGAATAATGGTTGTTCTATTTATATGAGTAATATCTTTTATGGTCATGCACCCTTGAGAAGTGGTCTATTTCTTATGAATCTCGATAGTAGTGATACACATATTCATAATGTTGAAACCAAAAGATCAGAGTTGATAATGATAGTGCAACTTATTTGTGTACTTGCCGTTTAGGTCATATCGATTGTAAAGCGCATGAAGAAACTCCATCTTGATGGACTTTTGGAGTCACTTGATTATGAATCACTTGGCACTTGCGAACCGTGCCTCATGGGCAAGATGACTAGAACACCGTTCTCGGTACTATGGAGAGAACAACAGATTTGTTGGAAATCATACATCTGAGATGTATGTGGTCAATGAATGTTGAGGCTCGTGGCGGATATCGTTATTTTCTCACCTTCACAGATGACTTAAGCGGATATGGGTATATCTACTTAATGAAACATAAGTCTAAAGCGTTTGAAAAGTTCAAAGAATTTGAGTGAAGTTGAAAATCATCGTAACAAGAAAATTAAGTTTCTCGATCGATCGTGGAGGTGAATATTTGAGTTCTGAGTTTGGTCTACATTTGAAACAATGCGGAATAGTTTAGCAACTCCGCCACCGGAACACCACAGCGTAATGGTGTGTCGAGCGTCGTGTCGTACTTTACTAGATATGGTGCGATCTATGATGTCTCTTCTGATTACCGCTATCGTTTTGGGGTTATGCTCTAGAGGCGGCCGCATTCACCTGAATAGAACACCGTCAAAATCCGTTGAGGCGACACCTTATGAACTATGGTTTGGCAAGAAACCAAAGTTGTCGTTTCTTAAAGTTTGGGGATCACGATGCTTATGTGAAAAAGCTTCAACTGATAAGCTCGAACCCAAATCGAATGTGTCTTCATAGGATACCCAAAGGAGGCAGTTGGGTACACCTTCTATCACAGATCCGAAGGCAAGACATTCGTTGCTAAGAATGGATCCTTTCTAGAAGGAGTTTCTCTCGAAAGAAGTGAGTGGGAGGAAAGTGGAACTTGATGAGGTAATAGTACCTTCTCCCTTACTTGAAAGTAGTTAAATCGCGAAACGGTTTACGAGACACCTACACCAAGTAGTGAGGAAGTTAATGATGTTGATCATGAAACTTGAGATCAAGTTACTCTGAGAACCCGTAGATCAACGAGTAAGATCCTTTTGAGTGATGCGGCAATCCTATTACGGAAGTCATGCTACTAGATCATGATGAACCTCGAACTATGAAGAAGCGATGGTGAGCCAGATTCCACAAAATGGCTTGAGGCCATGAAATGCGAGATGGGATCCATGTATGAAAACAAAGTGTGGACTTTGGTTGACTTGCCGAGGTAGGCAAGCAATAGAAAACAAGTGGATCTTCAAGAAGAAGAGGCGGCGGCGGTAATATTCTTGTCTATAAAGCTCGACTTGTCGCGAAAGGTTTCGGCAAGTTCAAGGGATTGACTACGATGAGACCTTCTCACCCGTGGCGATGCTTAAGTCCGTCCGAATCATGTTAGCAATTGCCGCATTTTATGATTATGAAATTTGGCAAATGGATGTAAAAAGCGCATTCTGAATGGATTTACGGAAGAAGAGTTGTATATGATGCAACGAGAAGGTTTTATCGATCCAAAGGAAGCTAACAAAGTATGCAAGCTCCAGCGATCCATCTATGGACTGGTGCAAGCATCTCGGAGTTGGAATAAACACTTTGATAGTGTGATCAAAGCATTTGGGTTTGTATAGACTTTTGGAGAAGCTTTGTATTTACAAGAAAGTGAGTGGGAGCTCTGTAGCATTTACGATATTATATGTAGATGACATATTGCTGATCGGAAATGATATAGAATTCTGGATAGCATAAAGGGATACTTGAATAAGAGTTTTTCAATGAAAGACCTCGGTGAAGCTGCTTACATATTGGGCATTAAGATCTATAGAGATAGATCAAGGCGCCTAATTGGACTTTCACAAAGCACATACCTTGACAAAGTTTTGAAGAAGTTCAAAATGGATCAAGCAAAGAAAGGGTTCTTGCACGTGTTACAAGGTGTGAAGTTGAGTCGGACTCAATGCCCGACCACTGCGGAAGATAGAGAAAATGAAAGATGTTCCTATGCTTCAGCCATAGGCTCTATCATGTATGCAATCTTGTGTACGGACTGATGTGTGCCTTGCTATAAGCCTAGCGAGGAAGGTACCAAAGTAATCGAGTGGATCTTTGGACAGCGGTCAAGAACATCTGAAATACGAAAAGGACTAAGGATATGTTTCTCGTATATGGAGGTGACAAAGAGCTCATCGTGGCAGTTACGTTGATGCAAGCTTTGACACGATCCGGACGATTCTAAATCGCGAGACCGGATCGTATTTACACTAAGCGGAGGAGCTGTCGGTTGGTGCGAGTTCTAAACAAAGCGTCGTGGCGGGATCTACATGTGAAGCGGAATACATAGCAGCCGGAAGCAGCTAATGAAGAGTGCGGATGAAGGAGTTCATATCCGATCTAGGTGTCATACCTAGTGCATCGGGTCAATGAAAATCTTCGTGACAATCTTGGAGCAATTGCCTTAGCGAAGGAATCCAGATTTCACAAGAGGACCAAGCACATCAAGAGACGCTTCAATTCCATCCGGGACTTAGTCCAGTTGGGAGACATAGAGATTTGCAAGATACATACGGATCTGAACGTTGCAGACCCGTTGACTAAGCCTCTTCCACGACCAAAACATGATCAGCACCAAGACTCCATGGGTGTTAGAATCATTACTATATAATCTAGATTATTGACTCTAGTGCAAGTGGGAGACTGAAGGAAATATGCCCTAGAGGCAATAATAAAGTTATTATTTATTTCCTCATTTCATGATAAATGTTTATCATTCATGCTAGAATTGTATTAACCGGAAACATGATACATGTGTGAATGCATAGACAAAACAACATGTCACTAGTATGCCTCTACTAGACTAGCTTGTTAATCAAAGATGGTTATGTTTCCTGACCATGAACAAAGGAGTTGTTATTTGATTAACGAGGTCACATCGTTAGTAGAATGATCGATTGACATGACCCATTCCATTAGCTTAGCACCACGATCGTTGAGTATGTTGCTCTGCTTTTATCCATGACATATACATGTTCTGTAACTATGAGATTATGCAACTCCGTCTACGGAGGAACACTTTGGGTGCTACCAAGCGTCACAGCGTAAGCTGGGTGATTATAAAGGAGTACTACAGGTGTCTCCAAAGGTAGATGTTGGGTTGGCGTATTTGAGATTAGGTTTTGTCACTCCGATTGTCGGAGAGGTATCTCTGGGCCCTCTCGGTAATGCACATCACTTTGAAGCCTTGCAAGCACTACAACTAATGAGCTAGTTGTGAGATGATGTATTCTGAGCGAGTAAAGAGACTTGCGTAGCGAGATTGAACTAGGTATTGGATACCGGCGATCGAATCTCGGGCAAGTAACATACCGATGACAAAGGGAACAACGTATGTTGTTATCTTGATCGACCGATAAAGATCTTCGTAGAATATGTAGGAACCAATATGGGCATCCAGGTCCGCTGTTGGTTATTGACCGTGAATAGTTCTAGGTCATGTCTACATTGTTCTCGAACCGTGGGGTCCATGCGCAAGGTTTCGATGGCGGTTATTATGAGTTTATATATTTTGATGTACCGAAGAAGTTGAGTCCGGATGTGATCACGGACATGACGAGGAGTCTCGAAATGGTCGAGACATAAAGATTGATATATTGGAAGCCTATGTTTGGAGTTGGAATGGTTCGGACAGCGAAATTCTGGAATCTAGGGAGGTTCGGAACCCCGGGAGGTAAATGGGCCTCGATGGGCCTTAGTGGAAAGGAGAAGGGCCAGCCCTGGGTGGGGCGCGCCTCCCCCTTCCCTAGTCCTACTAGGACTAGGATAAGGGCAGACCCCCCTCTCTCTTTCCCCTCAGGAATCCTAGTCCAACTAGGATTGGGGAATCCTACTCCCGGAGGAGTAGGACTCCTGGCCAGCGCCTCCCTTGGCCCGGCCCCCTCCCCCTGCTCCTTTATATATCGGGGCAGGGGGCACCTTAGGACACACACAAGTTGATCGTGAGATCGTTCCTTAGCCGTGTCGGTGCCCCCTCCACCATATTCCACCTCGGTTATCTGTCATGAAGCTTAAGCGAAGCCCTGCTGCGAGTGAAACATCAAGATCGTCCTGCGCCGTCGTCTTGTGAAACTCTCCCTCGACACTCGGCTGGATCGGATCTGAGGGGCGTTATCGAGCTGTCGTGTGTCAAGAACTTCAGGCGTCAGATGCTTGGCGCGGGATCGGTCGGATCGCGAGGAGAGCGTCGACTACTTCCTCTACGTTGTGATCGCTTCCGCTTCGGGTCTACAAGGGTATGTAGACAACACTCTCCCCTCTCGTTGCTATACATCACCATGATCTTGCGTGTGCGTAGGAAAATTTTTGAAATTACTACGTTCCCCAACAATTGCCGGCTTAGGAAGCGAAGAAATGACCGACCGATTCATCATCAAGAAGATTCTCAGAGCTTTGGATGGAAAGTATGACACCGTGTGCACTTTGATCCAAATGATGCCAAACTACAAGAATCTCAAGCCAACCGAAGTCATTGGAAGAATTGTTGCTCATGAGATGACACTTAAAGATAAGGAAGAGCTTCACAACAAGTCAAGTTGTGCTTACAAAGCTACAAGTGATGCTCCCACAACCTCAAGTGACAAGCTAGTTTCCAATGAAGAGATAAGCCTAATGGTGAAGAACTTCAACAAATTCTACAAGAGTAGAAGCAAAGAGAGAAGCTCAAAGTCTAGATCATATGATGAAAAGAGATCTTCTAGTCGTGATCGAAAGCTGCTACAATTGTGGAAGACCGGACACTACTCAAATGAGTGTTCGGCTCCCCACAAGAAGAAGAAGAATCTCCAAGAAGAAGAAGCTCAAGAGAAGAGTCACCTCGGAAAGGGAGAAGGAGTAGAGATGATCGTTATGAGCGAAGACCCTCTCGGAGAAGCAAGTATTAGGAGAGGAAAGACAAGTCATCAAGGAGCTACACAAGAAGAAAACATCAAGCTCATGTAGGTGAATGGGTCTCGGCTCCGACTCAGACAATCACTCGAAAGAAGCTATCACTCCAACTCCGACTACTGATCAAGATGAAGGTGTTGCGGTCTTGCTCTAGTGTCCTCCAACTCCAACTCCTCGACTTATTTGATTCACCAAATGAGGGAATTGGAAGATGCTTCATGGCTAAAGGCCCCAAGGTATCACACCCTGAATTTATTGACTTTGATAGTGATGAGGATGACTTGCTTGGTGAAGATGAGCTTTTACATGACAAATCTAGTGAGCCTAGTAATGATGAACATGCTAGTAGTCTTTATAGTCGAGAAAAGTCGAATGACAATGCTATGAAGGAGATTGAGCGTTTAACTAAAGAACTAAACACTCTTAAGTTAGCTCATGAAACAACTCAAGAAGATCATAGAGAGCTCCTAAGATCTCATGAGAAGCTACGCTTCGAGAAGCTCAATCTAGAGCAAAAACATGAGTTTCTAAAAGCAATCAATGGCGATCTTGAAGAAGAGTTCTTCATATCTTGCCAAGCGACTTCTCTTGTCTAATTTCTTGCCACCTATTAAAACTAAGCATGACAAGCATAAGAAAAATTCTTCATCTAGTAGTAACAATAACCATGCTAAAGCCAATATTGTTGCTCCTAGTAGTTCTCTTGATTCCACTAACAATGTTTCAAGCCAAGTTACACTTGAGCAAGAAAATAGTTTATTGAAAGGGATTATAGAAAGGTGTCTACAAGAGCCTTGCGGAAGCAAGAACTTTGAGAAATTGTTACAAGCAAGGAAGACACGGAAGAATCAAGGAATTGGTTTTGGCGAAAGTTCACGCCGAGGGTGTTGAATGGGAAGAAGGTCAATATCCTCCAAAGTTTGTTTCTCAAAAGGAGAAGTATGATCCACTTCTTCCAATGTGGAACAAGCTCAAGATGATCTTCCACCACAAGACCACAAGCTAAAAGGCAAGGACAAGCTTCAAGAGGAGATTGATGCATTTATTGAAGCACCTAAAGCCATGGTCAAGTGGGTTCCCAAGGAAACGTCAAGTTCTACTTCGTCAAGCTCAACTACAACCCCAAGGATTCCCATCAAGATGATGTGGATCCCGAAGAAGAAGAACTAGAGAGTTCTTGAGGGTGACTCCACCAACATACTTCACTGACATTCATTTTGGCAAGAACTTGTGCAATCAACTTCCACATCTTGCACCAGTTCATGGAGTCACAAACCCTCTTGTTGGTAAGTCAAGGGACAAGGTAATCATTGCTCTCATGGACATCATCTATTGTGTACTTCAATCTATGTCCATGGATATCCTTGTTTGTTCCTTGTGGGACTAACCCATGTAGGTATTGAAAGTGCCCGAATCCAAAGGATTGCTCCCAACTCTTGATGATCTTCATCAACATTGAGCATCCACATCTTCAACATCTACATGAAGTCCTCTCGACAACCCAAGGTTAGTTTGACCCTTTAAAAGGGGTTCTCACATCTAGGGGGAGCTTTGCTCTAAAGAATTGAGCTAAAGCATCTTCAAATGATGTGAACACATCAATGCTTTATAAAGTGGTAACCCCACTTGTGCTTAAACGATGAGTATGACCTACGATCAAATGTTCTCATTTGACTCCTAAGTCAATATACTCATATAAAGATGACCTAGTCATCGACAAATTGTGTGATAGTAGCTAGAGTTTTGATTGTGCATGTTTGACACATATTTCATTTGCTATCTTATTGTGTGAGCATGTTGGATGCATGATTTTATCCATTCGAGGACATCCATTTGTTGTTTTGGTCTTTTTGATTTTTCTGACCAAATGGATGGACAAGAATGCCTAAGTTCCTCCTAGCTATCTATGCTTTCTTGTCTCAAATTCTATTCATGCTTATATCACAAACTTTGAACAAGTCAATTTGGACCCTCCGAGTGAGGAGCACTTTCGAGCCACCGATCCGTCAAAGGCTAAACTTCCAAAACCTTCTAAGTGATTTGGTCAGACCAACCCCTCAAACTCGGGTCAAACCGAAAGTACTTGGATTGATCTAGGTTTTCACCTCGGTGAAACCGAGTTGTAATTCGGCGTGACGAAGTGTGCAAGCTGCCTGCGATTATCCATCTCGGTGCCACGAGTTTTACAACTTCGGTCCCACCGACGACAAAGGGTATATATACTCGAGGGGCAGCGTTGATTTCTACTTCAAAGCGCCTCGCCCCACACCCTTCTTTGCCGTCGCTGTGGTCTCCGGATCGTCTCCGTCGTCGCTTTGTGCGCCCTCGCCGCAGGTCTCCGGCGCCGTCAGCGGACATCTTCTCCGCGCCGTTGCGCCGTAGAGAACTCCAGCAAGTTAGGGTGAGTTTGATCCCTCGTGCTCCCATCTCCGATTCTATGCGATTGGTTTGCCTAGCATCTTTCCACGTTTGAGATCTTCCTTAACACAGATTAGTTCGTTAGAGCGAGATTGATAAAAGTTTTAGGGTTAGGTTTCCGCCGAACACATCTCGGTGAGACCGATTTTACATTCTCGGTATGACCGATTTGGCCTCTGGCCATTACCTTTGCACCTTCGGTCCAACGAGTTGTGCAAATCGGTGCGACGAAATGAGGATTTAGTGAAACCCTAGTGTTCTCGGCGGGACGAAACCCCGCCGATCCACGAAAGTGGTGTGAATGTACTGTTTGAACACTTGGATTCACGAATTTTAAACTTCGATCGGCCGAAATGTCTTACTGTGAAAACCTAAAACTGAAATTTGAACTCATTTTTTGCAAAATCTTCTGCAGTTTGTGATAACTCTTCTACTCTGCCTACACCTTATCTATTCACGGGTTGTCGGCCATGTCGGATGCGGTGACAGCGAACAGTCTGAGTCACCAATTGCTGATATTCGAGCGGGCACTAGTCACGAGGCGGCAGCTATTAGGATGATGGTGAGAGGAGCACACCAAGTGGTTTGCCTCCTGCAGCCACCGAGGGCGAGAAAGAATAGGAACTCGATGAAGAAGATTCGATTTCATTCTTTGAGGAAGAGGTCTCCTCCAAGCCAAAGAAAAGTTGTTGCCAAAGAGCATCAAGGCGACAAACCAAGAAAGGCACCGAGAAAAGTGAAGAAGTCCTTTGTTGCCAAGAAGCTGAGTATGGAAGAAACTTCAAGCAAGGTGAAGAAAACTTCCAAGAGGAAGAGGATTGTGCATGATGAAGCGGCGAGATGATGATGATGATGAGGAAGCACCCAGCCTCCTCGAAGTCTAAGTTCATGGGTGATGCCATCGGGTGGAGCCCTTCTAAGTCCAAGCCATCTGCTCCGGCAAAGGCAGCTCAAGCCAAACCTCTTGCCAAGCCCAAGAAGGCTATCGGGAACATTCCAGCTTCAGAGAAGAGGAAAGATGATGTGCCACCGGTGTGTCGGATGATGAGGCACTGTCTTCTTGAAACTTCGTCGAAATTGCCACTTCACAATGATGCTCATCCTCAAGTGAGAACATGAAGGAAAGAAAGGATAGAGGTCTCGGGCTATGGAGACAAGCTGATCCATATCTTTGTGAGGAGAAGAACTGCTGTTGATCCAAGATTCCACACGAGAGCAGCGGGACTTCTATGAGACTATCTTGATGGACAAGAAGCCCATAGTTGCGAGATACTAGATATGTTGTTGGGCATACATTGTGATGAAAACACAGAGACTTCTTTCCACATGTGCATGAGAGCTTCACTTGCATGTGGTGTTGCAGATTTTGTTGGTCAAAGTTGTGATTGGAATGATGAGATGATAATGCAATTCTATGCCTGACTCATTTCTATCGGATGGAAAGATCACATGGATGGTGAAGGCCAAAGATTCTCTTCAATTTGTTGAAGAATGGGCAGCCTTGCTGAATGCTCCAGTCTTGAGAGAGAGGATGATGTTGATGTCTATGGTATTCCCAAGAAGAACCATGAGTCTATGAAGAACATGTACAAAGAGGTTCCAGCTAAGGATGTGGAGATCTGGAAGCTCAGCTCAGTGTATCATCTCCAGGCAGGTCTACCTACCACAAACACAATTACGAGGCATACCTTGATGCCCAAGTGCTGGAGATCATCGCATGATCGGAGGATATTCTATCAACATGCTGCATATACTTGATGAGAAGGCACCTTTCAAGGTGATGGACTTGATAGTTGAGACCATCAAGAGGACTGCGGTGACGAGAAGAGGTCGTGTGGATTTGCCCGCACATTGGATGCTTATCAATGCCAAGTTTGTACGGGCACATACTTGTTTGATAGACCACACTTGCCCTTTGCAGCACTGAGCATGAGGACAATGATGTTGTGACGGATGAGGAGGACCCAACGTCGGTTGAAGGTCAAACAAAGCTGAAGCTGCCAAGAAAGCTAAAGCTGAGAAGAAGAAGCAGCGGCGGCAGCTAAACCCAAGAGTGTTGGAGAGCAGCTCCTTGAAGCTACCGGAGGATTGAACAACGCTGCCAGCATTATGCAGTCTCGGGAGAGTCTTGAGAGGATTGTTGAAGACAAGATCCATGCTCTGGATGTCAAAGTGGCTGAAGTGCAAGTCCTTGTCAACAAGCTTGAGGCAGATATTGAGGAAGCAAAGAGGAGAAGGAAGAGCTCATCGTGAGATGCGAGATGACCTAGTCTAGGATGCTTATGAGCAGGCTGCTCCGGTTCCCACAGGACCCGATCATTGCTATTCGATGGCAGACACGGGACTACAGCCTCGGCCGTCCCACAGCTCCATCGGTTGCTCGGCTCGGCTCGGTGACCACTCCTCCGGCTCCACAGACATCAGCGAAGTCTTGCAGATGCAGCCATCTCAACTCCATCAACCCAGACAGGAGCCGCCCGGTGAGTCCCCGGTGGCGCTTAGCCCTATACTTTTGAACTTTTGGTAACTTGTTGCCAAAGGGAAAAGTGTATAGATCATAGGACTTCGAGAGAGAGTGCTTTGTCTTTGCGCTTTTGCTCTTTCGTTTATTTGCGGTCTTTTTGAGATACTTTTGGTTTTTCAAGACATTCCGTGTGTTTGATACTACGTTTGTTCTACATTGATGAGTGCTTGGTCGTACTATGCTTTAATGTGTGCTTAATGCTTATCATATGCTATTCATATCTTGTATGACCATTTACTCATGTCTTGGTGATTGGGTGCATGCTATTCATTCTTATCATTTTGTGCGCTCCACCAAGATGTATGTGACATGGAAGAGTGACCCATGATCCTAATCGATTGTGCATTTGCATTCAAGCATAAATCTTAAATAATGCACAAATTTAGGGGAGCTCTTGCTTATCACATACTTCTCAAAGCGACGATATTATTCATTGATTATATCCTTGTCGAGCTTTGATCTATATGTTGTCATCAATTACCAAAAAGGGGGAGATTGAAAGTGCAACTAATCCCCGGGTGGTTTTGGTAATTAATAACAACATATATATCATTGAACTAATAGTTTCTTGAGAATCATTTTAGAAAGTTCAGTGATATGGGTATGGCAATGACTGAAGAAGTGGACCCCTCAAAATGCTAAGGCAAGCATTGGTAAAAGCTCAAGACTCCATTTTTGGTTTAGTGATCCAAGATCACATTGAGTCCATAGGAAAGCCAATACTATTAAAAGGGGATGAGGTTATGTTAATGATCTGGTTGCTCAAAGTGCTTAGTGATATATCTCCTAAACTATCAGCAACTCTCACTTCCATAATACACTCATAAGTAATCTCGGTCCCACCGATTTCCTAAACTCAGTCACACGAGATGAACCACCTCAGCCATATAGCCAAACCCTAGAAATTTGGATTTTCGATTACGAACTCGGTCTCACGAAACTTGAGTTGCCAAGCTTACGTAACATACGTCATCAAATCGGTGTCACCGAGATGATGAAGTCAGTCCCACCGAGATTGGCAAGCTCTAGTCTTTGGAAGAATCGGACTCACCAAGATTGTATTTTCGGTCCCACGAAAATCCCAACGTTCACATATTTTGAACTTTCGGTCTCACCGAGTTGTCAACTTCGGTCGACCGAGATTGGTCAAATGTGTGTAGCAGTTGGATTTTATGTGGAGGCTATAAATACCCTCCACCCCTCTTCATTAGTGGAGAGAGCCATCGAGAAAGAACTACCACTCCTACCTTACATTTACGAGAAGAAAACTACCTACCCTTGTGTTGAGATCAAGTAGCTCCACTCCCACCATATGAAGCTTGATCTCTAGCCTTCCCAAGTTGCTTTCCACTCAATCCTTTCTTCCACCACAGCCAAATCGGTGAGGAGAGTTGAGTGTTGGGGAGATTATCATTTGAAGCACAAGAGCAAGGAGTTCATCATCATCAACACCATCTATTACCTTTTGGAGGTGGTGCCTCCTAGATTAGTTAGGTGTCGCTTGGGAGCCTCCGTCGAGATGTGGAGTTGAACCAAGAAGTTTGTAAGGGCAAGGAGATCGCCTACTTCGTGAAGATCTACCCGAGTAAGGCTAGCCCTCCGTGGGCGTGAGCCATGATGGCATAGACAAGGTTGCTTCTTCGTGGACCCTTCGTGGGTGGAGCCCTCCGTGGACTCTCATGGCCGTTACCCTCCGTGGGTTGAAGTCTCCATCAGCGTGGATTGACGATAGCACCACCTATCGGAACCACGAGAAAAATCTCCGTGTCTCCAAATTGCGTTTGCTCTTCTCCACCTCTCTTTACTACATGTGCAATTTACTTTCCGCTGCCTATACTCTAAAATTGCATGTGTAGGGTGATACTTGACTTGATCATCATTGTGAACTTGCCAAAAACTTGTCTTTATCAAAAGGCTGAATTTTTATATTGTCAAGTAGTCTAATCACCCCCCTCTAGACATACTTTCGATCCTCGGTCGCCCTTAATGGCGAAAATGGAGGGTAAACCCGCCGTCAGTTGTGGATCTTGGTGACGTCTTCCACCCTCGATCAAGATACATCACGTTAGAAATTTGGGGATATAACGCTGACTCGCGTGCCGTGATCCCATAGCCCCTCATGCGCAATCTCGGTGTCTCGGCGGCTCGGCTCCATCGCGCTTCATAAGCGGGCTGGAAGCGGAGGCGACGACGAGGCACCCGGCGCAGCCTGACGAAGAACTCGCAAGGGTCGTCCCCCGTATGGACCACCGGGAGGAGAGGAACCGCCGGCGGAGGCGAAGCTGACGCGCCGCCCCGTCCGCCTCTTCCCCGCGCGCCTCGACCTCGCCCTCGACCTCGCCCACGACCTCGCCCCTCCCTCTTCCCCTTGTGGCCGGCTCTGCCACCACAGGCGTGGGATAGGGAGGGACACGCTGTCTGGCGGCGACCCTCGCCGCCACCGATGAACGACCAGGATTCCCTTTCTCCATGGCGGATGAGAGAAAGGGGAACAGAAGCTAAAGAAAGGAGAAGATGAGAAAGTGCGGGTTCCTGCGCTCCCCTCTCGCCCTTCTTAAAGGAGCGAGGTGGGGGCTCGGCCGCCCCGCTCGGCGAATCAGAGCACGGGAAGAGCAGGGAGTCGGGGCCGACCCGCTGCCTCCGCCCGTGACGGCTCGGTTTCCCACCTCCGTCGTCCGCGACCCCGAGTGCATGGGAGCCGCGTGGCGGGGATGCAGAACCGAGGCGACAGATGAGGTGACTTCGCCCCGCCCCGTGATCACAGGGGGGTCGACGCCTCGAAAATCGCGCACGCCACCCACGTCTCCCACGGCGCCGCGATCGATGCGTGCTGTTACGAGGGGACGCGGTGGATATGGAGTGGATTCGGTTTGGCCCCAGGCCGCATGAGCCGTGCTGCTTTATTTTGGGCACAGCCTTGGCGCTTCGGCACCGTGTATGGCCCAGCAGGGGCTCTGTCGGTGTACTAAAGTAGGGGTACCTTAGTACCCGAACTTGTCTGCAGGCGATCGCGACATCCAGCGGCAAGGCTTTGAGGCGCCCGCCAAGATCCTCCGTCATCCCTATTTACCGCCATTCAAGAACAAAGTGTTAACTAAGAAGACAAGGCCCGGCAAGAGGAGCTTGCGGGAAGGATAAGACCCGGCAAGAGGAGCTTGCGGGAAGGACAAAGACCCCGGCAAGAGGAGCTTGCGGGAAGGCCGACAAGGCACTTCTAGAAACTTGCCCATAGCGCCCGCGCGTCAGCCAAGGCCGGCGGGCGGCAAGCTCATTGGTGCGACAAGACAACGGCAGCGGCAAGGCGCTTGCAGCGGCAAGGCTGCCACTCTGCACCCAAGCTCCGGCGCATCCAACGACGTGTCACCCGGGACTATCCGGAAGCGTGGCGTGGCGGTATTTGTGCAGCCATGCGGTCGCGGTGGTGGCGAAGGCGACAAGGAGGCCATCGTGGCGGTCGGTGGCGCTCCTAACGATCGCTTCCTTGCCTTTGTTAGCGACCGGACGGGCATTAAATGCCCTTGTCCCTGCCGTCGAGTTAGGTAGGGGACCTTTGTTAATGCGATTGTACCAACCTGCGTTTTACCTTTCTACCCCCTCTTTCTACGCTGCCACCTGTCGGTGACCCCTTTAGACTATAAAAAGGAGGCCCATGTGCATGTAGAAGGGGTGGGGAATTTCGGTTCCGCAGTTAGGTTCGGTTCATTCAACACCACCGCGTACCCACGCTCTCAAGCAAGTGCAAAATACAAACACAAAGCAACAGTAGGAGTTTTATCTCTCCGGAGAGCTCCGAAGCTGGGTAAAATCCCCCGCGCGCTCGACCTCGATCTGCTCTTTGTGTGCCCTCCGCTCCCTTGCCGGACCAGAAGGGCCCCCCCTGCCCCATAGGTGCTCGTGCTCCCACAAAAGCCCACGACAGACAGTATACGAAGTCGGAGACCGATTTTATCTTCGTGTATCTCCACTTCGAGGAGTTAGGCGCTTTGGAGTTAAGGGAAAGTTAGCGCCACGTTTTGTGGGACCACACAAAGTTTTGGAGCGTATGGGAGAAGTTGCTTACAAATTGGAATTGTCCAAAGGATTGTCAGGAGTTCATGATGTGTTCCACGTTTCCGAGTTGAAGAAGTGCCACGCAGAGATGGTTGATATACCGCTGAGAGATACAGTGCAGCTGGAAGCGATTCGGTTGGATAGTGATTTGACCTATGAGGAGAAACCAGTCAAGATTCTTGAGTATGCCAGCCGAGTCACCCGCAGCAAGGTTATCATGTTTTGCAAAGTTCAGAGGAACCACCACACTGAGGATGAAGCCACCAGGGAGCGAGAGGAAGATCTGTTGAAGGACCACCCTCACCTATTTTCTAGCCAACCCGAATCTCGAGGGCGAGATTCATCTTAAGGGGGGTAGGTTTGTAACATCCCAAATTTTCAATTTGGAATGTTATACACTAGATCATCATTGCATATCATATTTTATTTGTTTTTGGCCTGATCCAGAAATTCTACGCACCTCGAGGACCCTCGAAGAGAGTTGGGGATTTCGTTATTTTCATATTTGAGTTTTTCTCAAATTTGAAAATAGGATCATTTGATTTTATTTATTTTATCTTCAATTTATTTCTATCATAAAAATATGAGAGAGGGAATAAAATGATTTTCCCAAAATAAAGAAATATTGAGGATTTAATAAAAAAATCAAATAAGATTTATTTTGGAGTTTTCGCTATTTTATTTGAATTTAGAAAAAATTGCAAGATTTTCAAAACTGCATTTTAGGGCTAAGAAAATGTTCATCTCGCTCTAAATAATTTTTTTAGACGGTGAAAATTTGTTTTGGCATTTTTAGATTTTTTTTATATTTTTCTAGGATTTATTTTCTGTTCGGCGGAATTGTTTTAAAAAAAATACCGCGCGCCCGACTAGGCCGAAGGCCCAGCCGAGCTGGCCCAACCGCCGCCGCCATCTCCCAATCTGGATCAGGACCGGAGTACCGATCACCGACGCCGCCGCCACCGCCCCCTCTCGCAAGCCACCACCACCCCTTTAAAACCGGCCGGGCCCCCACGAGCCCCAAGCCGGGAGCCGCCGCCATAAGCCAACTCCCGCCGCCTTGCGCCGCCGCCGCCGCCGCCCGTCGCCACCGCCCCGCAGCCCCAGACCCCGCCGGACCCCGCCGGACTTTGCCGGAGTCCGAGCCGAGGTAGCCGCCCCACCGCCCCGGTTTTCTAAAGAAAACCGATCCGTTTTTTAGAAAACCCTAGGTTTTATTTTTTTAGATCGGTTTATTTTTTTCTGGTTTATTTATTTAGCGAGCGTTCGCTCGTTCATTCGTTTTAACGGACGAGTTCACCGTTTAGTTTCAGTTAACGAACGTTCGTTCGTTAATCTGTTCGTCAGTTTTTATTTTTCTCGGTTTTTCCGCGATTATTTCTGATCACGATTTCTGATCCGATTTTCGTTCTAGTACAACTTTTCGCTCGTTTATCGGAATCGGGCGGTTCAAGCGCCTAGAGTTTCGTCTCGAAATCCTCTTGCCGTTTAACCAACTCTAACAAGTTTTTGCTACTGTAAAATTTGACTTAGGTCTATATTAGTAAACGAAGCTTGTTTCTTTCGTCGTTTGTGTTTCGTTGCTTCGTTCGTTTTGATTCTTTTTGCAAACCGGAGTTCTTAAGTTGAACTTTCTGGTTAGTTCTCTTATTTGAGTTTTACTTGTGCATTAGATGAGTACTTATTGTATGCTTGTCTCTTTACGATAGAGTACCCGGAGTGCGCCGCTTGCTACTTCGAATCCCTAGGTTTCACGGATCATCAGCAAGGCAAGTAACACTTTGATCATACCTCTTTGCTACCCAGTTTTTTTGCATTAGATCAATCCTCAAACATTGCATGATTAGGATCTACTTAATATGTTGGTTTTGGGAAGTAGATGAGGTAGTACCTATTACCTATTTTATTATGAAACCCTTGGGAGTTACTTCTACGTTTGCTCATTATGCCATGCTATGCTAGTAGACGTGGATTGGGTGAGTGTATCCATGACAGATGTGAGATTGTTATTTAATGGTTTATTTAAGGTGGCAACTTTAATAAACATCTGGGTGGATTGAGGCAACTGGGTATTCCAGCGATTGCCTGTTTTCTTTATGGACTGCCACCCAGGCTCAAAGGGATCATGAGATTATTCATGCTAGAAACTTCTGTGTGAAGCCACAAGCTACTATGGGATCTAGCATAGTTGATTAAGTCGTGCGAACTCTTACAGCGGTAGACTAGCAGATGTAGGGGAAAGTAGGTGTAACTGTCTACCCGATCGTAAGGTGCTAGTGCTTCTGAAAGACTATGTCTTGGTCATCCGTTTCTCAAACACCATGTAGTGCGAGAAATCCAACGGAGGAGATCGAGTCTTGTGGGGAAAAGTGCGCAAACATCTGCAGAGTGTATAAACTAATCATGGTTAGCCGTGTCCCCGATTATGGACGTTTTGAGTATCTAGTACTTGGATTATCATGTGAATCTCATCATGTTACTTGAATTAATTTTGTTGGGTTTAATGATGATGCTTAATTGGGATTGAGAGGATGTCTATCTTCTCAATGTTTAACAACCACCATGGTAGTTAAATAAATTTATTCCTTTGCAGTAGGGAAAAATTTACTTTATACAAAACTGTAACCATAGAGCTTTCCACCAGCCATATATGCATGTAGTATAGCTATTCTTCCATTACTCTCTATGTGTTACATTGCGGCATATTCCATGTCTTGAATTTTTGGCTGCAACATTCATGTTGCAGACTTTTCAGACGACGAGTAAGGTGCCTTAGGTCGTGGTTCTATACTTAGTGATGCCGTTGGAGTAGATGGACTCACTTATCTTCCAAGCCTTCCGCTATTATTGTTATTAGATGGCCTTAAGCCATATTTATTGTAATAAGTTCTCTTTTGAGACATTCAATGTAATAAGTGTGTGATTGCTACTCTGTTATAAATCCTTCAAGTACTGTGCGTGTCAGCATTACTGATCCAGGGATGACACTAAAGCACAGAGATCCAGGGGAATTATCCCTAGTCGGGAGGCATGGTGCATAGGAAAAATTACACTAGATGTGGTATTCGGCACGTTGGAGAATTATAGGTCTGAGGAAATTACATTCCAAGTGGCCCCGTTTAACAGTGGATACCACACCCTTTTAGTGCGGGATGCATTCACAAGCTTCCAAGCCATACCCCATTACGGGTACATGAAGCTTAAGATGCCTGGGCCCAACGGAATCATCACTCTAGCCAGTGATCCAGACATAGCACTTCGCGCCGAAAATAAAACCACCGCACTAGCCATGGAGGCATTATCCGAAGCCATCGCGGGCGAAGAGTTAACTGCGCTGCGCTCCACGGTGGACAAGGACGACGTGATACTCGACAGATGACCCAAGTCCACCTCTTTTAAACCAGCAGACGAAATAGTCAAATTCCATGTCCACCCGACGGACCCTACAAAAACAGCATCAACTAGGGCACAGCTAAACACCACAATAGACGCCACACTACGAGAGTTCTTGCGCAAAAACTGGGATATCTTCGCCTGGCATCCTACAGTCATGCCAGGTATCCCATGCAGGCTGGCCGAGCATAGTCTAAACATACTAAAGGGATACAAGCCGGTGAAGCAGACTCTTCGGTGTTTTTCAGAACCCAAGTGACAGGCCATGGGAGAAGAGCTAGCCAAACTACTCGAGGCCGGATTCATCAGAGAAATAAAACATCCGGACTCGCTGGCAAACCTGGTGATGGTACCAAAGAAGGACAAATCCTGGTGCCTATGTGTCGATTTCAAGGACCTCAATAAGGCTTGCCCCAAGGACCCATTCCCTCTCCCCCACATCGATCAAATCATCGTCGCTACCGCAGGACACGACTCATTGTGTTTCCTTGATGCATACTCCAGATACCATGAAATCAAGATGGCGGAGTCCAATCAAGCCGCAACGGCATTTATCACTTCATACGGCCCCTTCTGTTTTAACACCATGCCTTTCGGGCTCAAAAACACCGGTGCAACCTATCAATGCATGATTCAGACATGCCTGGAAACACAGATCGGCAAAACAGTGGAGGCATATGTAGACGATGTGGTTATCAAAACCAGACATGTCGAATCTTTAATAGACGACCTGAGGCTTACGTTCGGCAATCTCCGAACATATGGCATCAAGCTCAACCTGGAAAAATGCATTTTCGGCGTACCTGCCGGAAAGCTCTTGGGCTTTATCGTTTCCAATAGAGGTATCGAAGCAAACCCAGCTAAATCCGAGCTCTGTCACAATTGGCTAACCCAACAGACCTCAAGCAAATCCAGAAGTTAACTGGATGCGTGGCTGCCTTAAGCCGTTTTATCTCCCAATTAGGAGAAAAGGCACTACCTCTTTATCGCCTTCTTGACGCTTGCGAACACTTGAGTGGGCCGGATGCGGCCTGGCCGAATGGAGGAAATAAAAGCCCTCTTGGCCACCAATCCAATCCTGGCCGCGCCAAAAGTTAGTGAACCCATGCTGCTATATATAGCTGCTACACACCAGGTTGTAAGCGCAGTGCTCGTCGTCGAACGAGAGACAGATGGACATAAGTTCCCGCTTCAAAAGCCGGTATACTACGTATCTACTATCCTCACTCCATGCAAGTCACGGTACCCAATTATGAAAAGATAGCATACGCGACCTTCATGGCATCCCGGAAATAATGACACTACTTTCAAGAGTGTTCAATCATGGTGGCCTCCGAAGTACCACTCAATGACATAATAAATAACTGCGATGCCACGGGCGGGATTGACAAATGGGCTATCGAGCTCCTCCCGTTCGACATAACATACAAACCACGACGAGCCATTAAGTCGCAAGTATTGGCTGACTTCATCGCCGAATGGACAGAAGTCAAACTCCTAAAAATCTTGGATCATGCACTTTAGCGGCTCTAAGATCTTTGGCTGGTCTAGGGGCGGCGTTGTCTGACATCCCCACCATAGATCTGATCCAATCGTACTCCAAATACTATACACAGATTCCAACAACGCAGCTGAAATACGAGGCCTTGTTGCATGGTTTCCGGATGGCAGTCTCCATGGGCATTCAACGCTTAGAAGTGCGTGGGGATTCAAACCTCGCAATATCTCAAATAAATGGAGACTTTGATGCCAAGGACCCAAAAATGGCGGCCTACCACAATGTCGTCCTCAAATGTCAGCTCGGTTCGAGGGGCTCGAATTCCACCATGTGGTCCGAGAAAACAACCATGCGGCGGACATCCTCGCCCGCATTGGTGCTAAGCGCGACCCCGTCCCACCTAATATCTTTCTCGAAAGGCTATTCAAGCCATCCGTGGTATGGAAGGGGAGACCAGCTATACTAGTCTGGATCCGAACACAACCCCAGATCCCGAACAATCTGACGTAATCGGAGGCTCCGCCGCTGAAATAACACCTTTGGCCCACATGATTATGGCTGTCATCACCCCGTGGACAGATTCCTTCTTAGCCTACTTAAATAGGCAAGAACTCCCTGAGGACCAAAACGAGGCTCGTTGCATTGTGCAAGGCTCTAAAGCCTACAAGGTCCACGAGGGAGAGCTTTATAAGAAAATCACGACTGGAGTGCTCCAAAGGTGCATCTCCGAAGAGGAAGGGCGGCAACTTTTGGCCGAAATTCACGCTGGACTTTGCGCCCACCATGCCGCATCCTGGGCACTCATAAGCAAGGCCTTTCGTACAGGTTTCAACTGGCCGACAGCCCGGGTAGACGCACAAGACCTTGTCCAACATTGCGTCGGTTGCCAGCTTTTTGCAAATCAAAGCCATATGCCACCTACCGCCCTCCAAACAATCCCCATAACTTGGCCCTTCACGGTCTTGGGGCTCGATATGGTTGGACCCCTTAAATGAGGAAGCCATAGGAAGAAATACTTGTTGGTCATGGTCGATAAATTCACCAAATGGATAGAAGCCAAACCAGTTAAAACGACCGAATCCGGACCAGTGATAGACTTCATATCCAAGGTCGTACACTGTGACGGTGTCCCCCACAACATAATCACTGACAACGGTTCAAACTTCACAGCTGACGAGGTGAAAGCTTGGTGCGGCAAAATGGGCATAAAGCTCAATTATGCATCTGTCTATCACCCCCAAACAAAAGGTCAAGTCGAACGAGCGAATGGTTTCATTATGAGCGGCATTAAGCCCAGGCTAGTGCGATCCTTGAAGGAATCAGATACGCACTGGGTCGAAGAGCTCGACTCCGTACTATGGGGGCTGCGGACCACGCCAAATTGCACAACCGGATACACACCATTTTTATGGTGTACGACGCAGAGGCAGTGCTACCCTGCGATATCATCCATGACTCACCTCGAGTGCGCATGTACGAAGAGAGAGAGGCCGAGCTAGATCGACAGGACGACTTAGATGCCCTGGAGGAGGAGCCTGACGTCGCAAAGGCCCGTGCCGCATTTTATCAACAGCAGGCTCGAAGGTATCAAAGCAGAGAAGTACGGGCCAAAACTTACAATATTGGTGAACTCGTTCTACGCCTAATAGATAAGAAAAAGGACAAGCTCAAGCCCAAATGGGAAGGCCCCTTCATCATTGATAAAGTTCTCGCCAGAGGAGCCTACCGTCTGCGTGATGCATCCGATAATTGATTCGAGCCGAACCCATGGAATGCGGCCAGACTCCAAAGATTCTACGCCTAGTGCCGAACTCAGTGTTTGTCTCCTTACCTTCGTCTTCCTTTTAAAATTATAGCCTCTCTCTCAACTTTTTATATATATAGCCTTAAAAGCTTCAAGTATGCTTTGACCGCACACTCTTGCCACGCTATGCATGCTCCATATACCTGGGGGCTTCTTATACAGAAGCTTAATTGTCTTCTGGGCTTTATGCCCACCACATATGCGTTACTCCTCCATATGTGCCTTTTTTCACCACTATATGCATCGATATGACTTAAGTTTTGGCCAAGTTGGGTTGCCTAGCTCTTGTGTTTATGCCCTACGTTCCCGTTAATTTGGCTAGGGTATAAGGGGAGCACATCTGCGGTTGTTACTGCCGGGTCAGCCGGATGTGTACGTCAGACTGGGTGAAGCCGAAAGCTAGCGTTCTTAAGGGAATATTCGGTCGGTGAACAAAAGATGTCTTTTACCTATTACAAAACATGCCCCCAGATGGTTATATCCTGTGTAAATTTTCGCAGTTTGGACATGCACATCAATGCATGCACACCTAGGGAAAGGAACCCTTAACGGAACTGTTCTCCCTGTAAGATGTTTCTTACTACCCATGTAATATAACATAACTAGTTGGGTACTTGTCTGTTCAAGCACTTATGACCCCTACGCCTGGTTTCCACGCGTGCCCCGGTTTTCACATAACCGAGCGGGTATTCGGATACACTTTGGACTGCCGGTCCAGAGGTTGAAGCAAAAAGGTCCGCCAAGACAAATGATTTACAATTCGGCTAGGGACAAAATGTGTCCTTCGAAGTACAAAGTCACTTAGACTGACTAAATTCTTCTTCTATACCATCCAATAGGTTGTCTAGCCTACAGTGTTGTTGGGAATACTTAGCGGCTAATGCTACCTGGTCATACACTAGATTTATAGGGATCTCCTTCCCATCTGACCCTACAGGTCCAACCTCGGCCATGTGGTTCGGGTCAGCCTTGGTGTATCGCGTCTTCACCATGGTCCAGGCTTCCCTTGCACCTTGTCGGCATGCCGATATCTTCCATAATCGGAAGCGCTGCCATGCTCCCTTGAGCATCTCCACAAGCTCCCCATGCCTCTGGCAGGCGGATAGCCCAAGGCACAGGCAATGCCTGCATCACCTGCCGAACTTGTTCATGCAGTTGTGTGAGCTCATGCAGGAGATCGCTAGCAGATCCAGGCATCTCTTCTTCGGGACGACCTGTCAACATACCTACAGACATAATTCTGTTAGTATGCTTTTTCGCCGAACTTTATAGTGGTTCGTTAAAGCACTTACTAAATATGCCGCGTCGAAGCCTCTTATTCTCCTTCACGGAGTCAGCAAGCTGGGCCCGAACATCCTTTAATTCGACGTCCAGTCGGACATTCGCGTCCTAGAGATTATTTTTCTCCTGTATAACCTTTGTAAGAAGACGCTCGCCAGCCTTCAGCTATCGTTGAGCATGTTGCTCATCCTCTGGTACAATCTCCGGATCGCCTCCGGGATTGTGTGCAGAATCTATTGTTAGATTTGCATTTATGCCGAATACTAACTGGTATACGCCATTACATCATTTCGATCAAAACAAGTATTACCAGATGGGGCCCTCGTGGACTCCTCCATTCCGGCGATTGCGGCCCACAGTTGGGCTTTGCACTCCTCCAGCTCTTTAGACAGCTGGGTATTCTTCTCTGTGAGAGCCTACGCACACGAGGATCCTTAAATCAGTTGTGCCAACTGTTTCAAGTCTCAGGGGCTACTAATATACATGCTTATCAAATTTTCTTACCCGTATGTCCTTTACGTACTGGTCCGTGGCTCTAGCGAGGCCATCTTGACTAGCCCGGATGTACACTTCCTCTGAATTAAAGGCATTGAACACCTCTTCAGAGAAATTAGGGTCGCGTAGTGCGGCCCGTCGGCGCCTATGATTAATGGCGCTCTCCACTTCGGAGTTTGTAGCGGAGAATCTATCCGCATCCTCTGTAGGAGGATTGTCCGGCATTGTCCCCGCACCGACCTCCGCCCTTGAGTCCGGCCTCGGAGTACTGCTGGTGGAGGCGTGACTGGCAGGCTCTCCGGATATAGTCCGGCAAGCGCTTTTCCTGCCAGGAGACAGCGGACATTGTTATATTTTAACAATGATAATTATGTGGCAGGGTTTTTAAACATACCTTTGCAATGGCGTCTCAGTCCTGACCACCTTCCTTTTAAGCCTACCCGGCTTCGGTGCCCCTTGTTGACGAGTCACCGCGGGTTCGCCACGGCGTCCCGATGGCCTCCCCTGTAAGACGCAATACATGTGCAGTGGGTAATGGTGTAAAGAGGGAATCCTTTTGGAAGTTCGGACTCTCGCTTTACTTACATGTGATACAGGGAGTAGGCCAAGATAATCAGCAATGATGGCCACCAACGCACCATCGCAACTTAACTGATAAAATGTCCTGTCGACGAGCTCCACAAATGTGTCCGGATTTTCTTTGAGCCCGGGTCGAGGGCCCGATTGGGGTTCTCTGGCTGTGGAGATGGGCTGTGAACATCCCTCATAGCTCTTCGTAGTTCCTGCTATGAATTGACGAGGTAAACATTTGTGCTAAAAACGCGGGAAAGACTGGAATAAAAGATAGCGACTCACCCAGCTTGGGGGGTTGTCCATGGAGAATCCATCCCGTGGCTTGATATGGATGAACTCCTCCTCTTCTCCTTTGTACAAATCTGATAGTATCTTCGCCAGAGCGCCAGGAGAGTCCGGACCTTTACGGCCGCAGCGGGTGGCATCGTCTTCTCCATTGGAGTGCCACATGGGTTTCCCCTGATATTGAAGTGGTTGCACTCTCCGCATTACACATATTGACATAACCTCAATTATTGCCAGTCCTGATTTGGCCAGTGTCTTAATCCTGTCCATTAGGAAAAGGATCTCTCTGTTATCTTCCCCCTGGGCACTACTAGGGAAAAGCCTAGCAGCAGCGTGGGTTTTGGGCCTATTAGTAGCGCGGGGACCGGCGCTACTGCTAACGTATAGCAGTAGCGCGGGTGCCACCCGCGTGACTACTACGTCCGTTAGTAGTAGCGTGGGTAAAAGCCCGCGCTACTACTACGTCCGTTATTTTTTTGAATTTTTTCGATTTTTTTTGATTTTTTCCCTAATTTTCAAATTTCTGAATTATTTTAACCTCAAATCTCTAATCACCCCTCATCGCTGCTCAATTTAATCTGAAATCTCTAATCACCCCTAATCATTCCAAATCATCTAACTTCCCCGACGGTCACCCATCCTCTCACTACTCCAGCCTGAGCACGCTTAACTTCCGGGTTCTATTCTCCCTCGTTTCCAAGCCTCCACTTGTTGTTTTTGTAGGATCGAAGAAGGTGAGAGTGTCTAGAGGGGGGGTGATTAGACTACTCGACAAGATAAAAATTCAGTCTTTTATCAAGGACAGATTTTGGCAGATTTTGCATAACATACACAAGTCAAGTAGCATACTACACATGCAATTCTAGAGTATGGGCAGCGGAAAGTTAATTGCACAAGTAGTAAAGAGAAGTGGAGAGGATCAAACGCAATTTGGAGACGCGGTGATTTTTCTCGCGGTTCCGATAGGTGGTGCTATCGTACTTCCACGTTGATGGAGACTTCAACCCACGGAGGGTAACGGCTGCAAGAGTCCACGGAGGGCTCCACCCACGAAGGGTCCACGAAGAAGCAACCTTGTCTATGCCATCATGGCCTACGCCCACGGAGGGCTAGCCTTACTCGGGGTAGATCTTCACGAAGTAGGTGATCTCCTTGCCCTTACAAACTTCTTGGTTCAACTCCACATCTCGACGGAGGCTCCCAAGCGACACCTAACCAATCTAGGAGGCACCA
The DNA here is from genome assembly GCA_021437245.1 of Aegilops speltoides. NCBI lineage: Eukaryota > Viridiplantae > Streptophyta > Magnoliopsida > Poales > Poaceae > Aegilops > Aegilops speltoides. The sequence continues at coordinate 253,511,604 of CM038144.1, forward strand.
CCCTCCAAAAGGTAATAGATGGTGTTGATGATGATGAACTCCTTGCTCTTGTGCTTCAAATGATAATCTCCCCAACACTCAACTCTCCTCCTTGATTTGGCTGTGGTGGAAGAAAGGATTGAGTGGAAAGCAACTTGGGAAGGCTAGAGATCAAGCTTCATATGGTGGGAGTGGAGCAACTTGATCTCAACACAAGGGTAGGTAGTTCTCTTCTCGAAATGTAAGGTAGGAGTGGTAGTTCTTTCGATGGCTCTCTCCACGAATGAAGAGGGGTGGAGGGTATTTATAGCCTCCACACAAAATCCAACCGTTACACACATTTGACCAATCTCGGTGGGACCGAAGTTGACAACTCGGTGAGACCGAAAGTTCAAATCATGTGAGCGTTGGGATTTTGATGGGACCGAAAATACAAACTCGGTTAGTCCGATTCGTGCAAAGACAAGAGCTTGCCAATCTCGGTGGGACCGACTTTATCATCTCGGTGACACCGATTTGATGATGAAGATTCTGAAGCTTGGCAACTCAATTTTCGGTGAGACCGAGTTCGAATCGGAAAATCCGAGATTTCTAGGGTTTGGCTTTGTGGTGAGGTGGTTCATCTTGGTGTGGTGAGTTTGGAAAATCGGTGGGACCGAGATTACTTATGAGTGTATATGGCGGTGAGAGTTCTTGATAGTTTAGGAGATGTATCACTAAGCACTTGAGCAACGGATCATCATCATAACCTCATCCCTTTTAATAGTATTGGCTTTCCTATGGACTCAATGTGATCTTGGATCACTAAACCAAAAATGGAGTCTTGAGCTTTTGCCAATGCTTGCCTTAGCATTTTGAGGGTCCACCTCTTGATCCTTTTGCCATGCCAATGTGATTGAATTTCTGAAACATACTTGATAAAAGCATTAGTCCAACCACAAAGTATGTTGTCATTAATTACCAAAACCACCCAGGAGCAAATGTGCTTTCAATCTCCCCTTTTGGTAATTGATGGCAACACACAAAACAAGACATCAAAGCTTCTTGAAAGGAAGATAGAATTATCAAAGCTTTGACAAACATGTAGTACACAGGCTCCCCCTACAAGTGTGCAAGATTTTCATAAATTATGGTTTTGGACTACCACAAGCACACAAGAGAGAAAAGCAAGATGTGCTACATGCAGCTTGGCTATATGCATCAGAGCAGATGAAAAGAAGTGAGTGATAATACATATGTGCATGGTGATTTCTTGCAAACAGGTATTCACAAGCAAGTCACCATCATGCACATTCTGCAAAGTGCATATACTTACCTTGAGGTTCCTTGGCATTGTACCTGAAGAGATAAACTTGGGAAAACAGGGTTAGATAACACAAGAGTATTTCTTCAACCAACTGCAAGAACATCAAGAGTACCAAGCCAGGGATGACATGTATAAAGAGTGTCTCATATAGAGCACAAGCTTGAATTAGCAAACATGTCTCCGAAACTAAAAGGATTTTCAATGAACTCTGAGAGATTTTGCTTTCCATAAGATATCAATTGTGAAAGCAAAATCAAAAGAATGATGCCAAATGTAATGTCCAAAGTGGAACATGGCAAAGCTTTGATGTGATTCTCTCCCCCTTAAGATAAGATTGCTCTTCTTCTCCCCCTAAATCTTCTCTTCTCCCCCTTTGACATCAAGTGCCGAAAAGGGCAGCAAACTAGGAAGGTTAGGGAAGATGGAAAGAAGTGGGATCCTTAAGAATCACAACAGGGCAATAAGAAACATGCATAGAGAATCATTGAGTGGAGCCAGAAAATGATATCTGAAGAGATAAATCGGTGACACCGAATTAAGATGGATCGGTGGGTCCGAAAGTCAGGGACTTAGGGCAGATCCTTTTCGGTCAGGCCGAAATATTGAAGTCGGTGACGCCGAGTTTAATTCCAAGGAAATACAGAAATAATTCAGCTCACTTTGCAAGGAAAGTTTCAAAGGATTTGCAATGAATTTGTAAATGATTTTCGAGGAATTGATCAGAGCCAAAAAGATATTCACAAAAATAGAAATGAAAAAGATTCCTAGATGAAGTTTTTTTAATTATAAAATGAAAACTCAATGAGAGAACATAAGATAAAACAGAAAGACTCCAAAACATATGTACTTCATCTAGATAAGGGTCGGCGACAAAGTCACCTAAGTTTGAGTATATTGACTTAGGAGTCAAATGAGGACATTTGATCATAGGTCATACTCATCATTTAAGCTCAAAATGGGGTTGCCATTTTTCGATTAAGCATTCGATGTGATCACATCTTATGAAGCTGCTTGTACTCATGTCTTTGAGCAAAGCTCCTTAAAGATGTGAAGAACATACCTTGGGCTTGTTGTTGCTTTGTTCATGTAGGTGAACTTGATGTAGGTGCTCATTGAATGTGAAGTTGGGCGCCATTTCCACTTGTGTAGTTCATCTTCCTACATGGGTTAGGCAAGCAAGGAAATACTCAAGGATATTCAAGATGACAAGAGTGAAATACTAGATGTATAAGGTGTCAAAAAGGATATGTGGAGTTTTGTTCCTTGAACTCAACATCCCAAAGGGCTAGATACTTGGTCAATGACAAGATTACTCAAGATTTGAGTGTGTGGTAATCTTGTGGAATGTAGATCATCCAAGTACCGCAAGGAGTTAGATGCAATACAAGGAGGCAAATGTGTCCAAGACATATGATCATCATCATAAGAGAAATATCAAGGATTAGTCAAGTAGGCTCATGCCTTGCATGCATCAATGGAGTTTTCACTCCAAGTTTGAAGCATCAATGATGTTCAACTCACTCCTTAGCGACAAAACACCTTCTCATCAAGAGGTTTTGTAAAGATATCGCAAGTTGTTTGTCATCTGAACATGCTTAAGATTGATGTCACCCTTGGCAATGTGATCACGAATAAAATGGTGACGAACTTCAATATGTTTCGCTCGAGAGTGTTGCCTTTGGATTGTGTCCAATCTTAATCGCACTCTCATTGTCACAAAGCAAGGAACATGTCTCACATGTATCCCATAATCCTTAAGCGTTTGTGTCATCCATAGCAACCGAGCACAACATGAACCAGCAGCAATATATTCTCGCTTGGCGGTGGATAATGATATCGAATTTTGTTTCTTGGAGGACCAAGATACAAGGGATCGACCAAGGAATTGACACGTGCCGAAGTTGACTTTCTATCAACCCCTGTCACCGGCATAGTCCGAGTCGGAATAGCCAACAAGGTCGAAAGAGGCCCTCTTAGGATACCAAATGCCAAAGTTTGGTGTGTGTATCAAATATCTCACAATCCTTTTAACAGCTTTAAGATGACATTCTTTAGGGCAGCTTGATATCGAGCACACATGCATACACTCAACATTATGTCGACGAGAAGCACAGAGATATAGTAGAGAACCAATCATAGATCGGTAAACCTTTTGATCAACAGGTTCTCCATCTTTTGTCAAGTCATTATGTCCACTTGTAGGCATGGGGTTCTCATACCTTGCTTTCTTGCATGTTGAACTTCTTGAAGAGATCCTTGGTGTACTTTGTTTGTGAGACAAAGGTACCCTCCTTAGATTGCTTGATTTGCAACCCATGGAAGAATTTGAGTTCACTCATCATGGACATCTCGTACTTCTCCGACATGAGCTTTCCAAACTTCTCGCTAAAATGAGGGTTAGTTGAACCAAAGATAATATCATCAACATATATTTGGCACACAAATAGTTCACCATCAACCCTTTTCGTGAACAGCGTTGAGTCTATTTTTCCAATCTCAAATCCTTTTTCAAGAAGAAAGCTAGTCAAGTACCAAGCTCTAGGAGCTTGCTTAAGACCATAAAGAGCTTTGTGCAACTTGTAAACATGATTAGGCTTTTTAGGATTCACAAATCCGGGAGGTTGTTTCACAAATACTTCCTCCTCTATTTCACCATTTAGGAAAGCACTTTTAATATCCATTTGATAGAGAGTAATATCATGGTGGTTGGCATAAGCAAGAAGAATGCGAATGGACTCAAGTCTAGCAACGGGGGCATAGGTCTCACCATAGTCCATACCTTCGACTTGTGTGTAACCTTGAGCTACGAGACGAGCCTTGTTGCGGATGACTTGTCCATCTTCATCTTGCTTGTTTCGAAACACCCATTTGGTTCCAATGACGTTTTGATCATCCTTGGGCTTCTCTACCAAAGTCCATACATTGTTCCTCTCGAAGTTGTGTAGCTCTTCGTGCATAGCGTTCACCCAATCCGGGTCTTCAAGTGCTTCTTCTACCTTCATAGGTTCAATACTGGAGATAAATGAGTAATGCTCACAAAAGTTAGCTAAGCGAGTTTTAGGCGAGTAATTCTCCTGAGTCGATGTCGTTCATCATTTGTTCCACGGGATGATTTTTCTTGACTCTTGCTCGGACTCGGGATAGCTTTTGTTGAGGTTGTGGCTGAGCTTCCTCATTATCCTCATCTTCCTCTTCTTCTTCATTGTTGTTGGTGTTGTCTTGAGGCGGTGGAGAAGGAGGTTGTGGTGGATCTTCTTGTCGCACTTCCTCATCTTGGTGAGTTTCACTTGTGGAGGCCTCCATGTTGCCTTGAGGTTCATCTTGCCGTGAGGTAGGGGGCTCCACATATGTAGATGAGGTACTCTCCTTCACTTCCATGGGACGGATCTTTCCAATAGACAAATCTTGGATGGCTTCTGATGGGTCCTTGTCTCCTACATCAATAGGCATTTGCTCTACTTGCGAGCCATTAGATTCATCAAACTTCACATCTACCGTCTCTTCAACCTTTCGGGTGAAATTATTGTAGACACGGTAGGTGTGGGAGTTTGATCCATAACCGAGGAAAAAGCCTTCATGAGTATTAGGAGCAAATTTAGATCGTCGATGCTTATCAAGGATATAGCATTTTGAACCAAAGACACGAAAGTATCCCACTTGGGGTTTGTTACCGGTGAGGAGATCGTATGAAGTCTTGCCGAGGAGCTTATGAAGATAAAGCCTATTGATAGCATGACAAGCTGTCTCGACCGCTTCACCCCAAAAGTGCTTCGGTGTCTTGTATTCATCAAGCATCGTTCTCGCCATCTCTATGAGCGTTCGGTTCTTCCTCTCAACAACTCCATTTTGTTGATGAGTGTACATAGCCGAGAACTCATGTAGAATCCCTTCCTCATCGAGGAAAGAGTCTACATTAGCGTTCTTGAACTCCGTTCCATTGTCACTCCGAACTTTCTTGATCTTCACCTCAAACTGATTTTGGGCCTTTCTAGCAAAGGTTTTGAAGATCCTCTGAACCTACGATTTGTCATCAAGGAAAAATACCCATGTAAATCTGGAATAATCATCAACTATAACTAGACCAAAGGAGTTACCACCAAGGCTTTTGTAAGCATTGGGACCGAAGAGATCCATATGAAGAAGCTCAAGCGGTCTCCTTGTGGTCATGATGTTCTTCACGGATGACTTCCACCTACTTGTTTTCTGCGACAAGCACTACAAAGTCTATCTTTGTCAAAGAAAACATCTTTAACACCAAGAATATGATCTCCTTTGATCAGCTTGTCTAGATTACGATACCAACATGTCCAAGCCTTCTATGCCATAACCAACCTTTTGCAGATTTAGCAATGAAGCAAGTTCTAGGTTGGGCTTTCTTAGTGAAATCAACAATATATAGATCACCTCTACGGATACGGTAAATGCCATGTTATGATTGTCACAACGAAAGACTTGGCAATCTACTTGATGAATAGCACATTGAATCCAAAGTCACTAATCTAGACACGGAAAGTAAATTGTATCCAAGTGATTCAACAAGCATGACATTTTGAATAGAGCTATCATGAGATATGGCCACCTTACCAAGGCCAAGTACCTTACCCTTGGAGTTGTCTCCAAAAGTCACATACTTGCGTGGACCATCGTTCTTTGCAAGCTCTCGAAACATGTCTTCGTCTCCGGTCATGTGATCGGTGCATCCACTATCAAGAATCCACTCTTTTCCACCGGATATGTAGTCTCTCAGATTCGCCATGAGATTGAGACTCTTCATGATCTTGTCTAGCTCGGTGTCCGAATCGGAGTAATCATCATCATGCTCATGCTCATCATCATATTGACCCATAGATAGTTCATCATCAACACCTAGGTCAATTTGACAACAACTTGCATTAGTTTTGTCAATGTGACAATAATCATCGGAATGCAATACAAGAGCATTTCTAATTAGAACATTGATAAGACCGGGATCACCCTTCTTTTTCATAAGATCACGAAGTTCAAAGAAGCATTTATCAAAGTTGGGATCATTAGAGCATCATATCAAATTCAACAGTCTTGTATAGAATTTCATCAAGACCTCTCAAAGAGTAGTCCGGATAAAGTTCTTCCAAGAATTTCCACATAGCATAGGCACACTCAAAGTTTGTAACGAGCTTAAGCAAGTTATCGGGCAAACCTCTAATGATAAGATTTACAGTTCTAAGGTTACGAAGCAAATCAAGCTCTTCATCCATGGTAGGGTGCAAGGGGTCAAATGGAGGCACATATGGGGTTTCAACATATTTGCGCAAGTTATACATCTTAAAGATAATAAGCATTTCAATCCTCCACGAGTTATAGGACACTCCATTAAGAATAGGCACTCTATGGCTAACACTCCCAAACGTAGACACGTCCATCTTCCTCCAATGGTGTGTAAACCAAAGCAATGGAGACCAAAGCTCTGATACCAATTGTAGGATCGAAGAAGGTGAGAGTGTCTAGAGGGGGGGTGCTTAGACTACTCGACAAGATAAAAATTCAGTCTTTTATCAAGGACAGATTTTGGCAGATTTTGCATAACATACACAAGTCAAGTAGCATACTACACATGCAATTCTAGAGTATGGGCAGCGGAAAGTAAATTGCACAAGTAGTAAAGAGAAGTGGAGAAGATCAAACGCAATTTGGAGACGCGGTGATTTTTCTCGTGGTTCCGATAGGTGGTGCTATCGTACTTCCACGTTGATGGAGACTTCAACCCACGGAGGGTAACGGCTGCGAGAGTCCACGGAGGGCTCCACCCACGAAGGGTCCACGAAGAAGCAACCTTGTCTATGCCATCATGGCCTACGCCCACGGAGGGCTAGCCTTACTCGGGGTAGATCTTCACGAAGTAGGCGATCTCCTTGCCCTTACAAACTTCTTGGTTCAACTCCACATCTCGACAGAGGCTCCCAAGCGACACCTAACCAATCTAGGAGGCACCACCCTCCAAAAGGTAATAGATGGTGTTGATGATGATGAACTCCTTGCTCTTGTGCTTCAAATGATAATCTCCCCAACACTAAACTCTCCTCACTGATTTGGCTGTGGTGGAAGAAAGGATTGAGTGGAAAGCAACTTGGGAAGGCTAGAGATCAAGCTTCATATGGTGGGAGTGGAGCAACTTGATCCCAACACAAGGGTAGGTAGTTCTCTTCTCAGAAATGTAAGGTAGGAGTGGTAGTTCTTTCGATGGCTCTCTCCACGAATGAAGAGGGGTGGAGGGTATTTATAGCCTCCACACAAAATCCAACCGTTACACACATTTGACCAATCTCGGTGGGACCGAAGTTGACAACTCGGTGAGACCGAAAGTTCAAATCATGTGAGCGTTGGGATTTTCGGTGGGACCGAAAATACAAACTCGGTTAGTCCGATTCGTGCAAAGACAAGAGCTTGCCAATCTCGGTGGGACCGACTTCATCATCTCGGTGACACCGATTTGATGACGAAGGTTCTGAAGCTTGGCAACTCAATTTTCGTGAGACCGAGTTCGAATCGGAAAATCCGAGATTTCTAGGGTTTGGCTTTGTGGTGAGGTGGTTCATCTTGGTGTGACTGAGTTTGGAAAATCGGTGGGACCGAGATTACTTATGAGTGTATATGGCGGTGAGAGTTCTCGATAGTTTAGGAGATGTATCACTAAGCACTTGAGCAACCAGATCATCATCATAACCTCATCCCTTTTAATAGTATTGGCTTTCCTATGGACTCAATGTGATCTTGGATCACTAAACCAAAAATGGAGTCTTGAGCTTTTGCCAATGCTTGCCTTAGCATTTTGAGGGTCCACCTCTTGATCCTTTTGCCATGCCAATGTGATTGAATTTCTTGAAACATACTTGATAAAAGCATTAGTCCAACCACAAAGTATGTTGTCATTAATTACCAAAACCACCCAGGGAGCAAATGTGCTTTCAGTTTTCCTGACAATAGTAAGATGTCAATCCTATTAACCCCAGGAATTTAGCTTGAGCATGAAGTCACACATTTCACTGTTTGAGTTTGAAACTATTGTTCTAAAAAATTAGTAACACTAATATTTCTTGAATAATTAGTTTGACCATTGTTTGACCACAGTTTGACCTGATTTGACCAAAATTCAAAAAAACTGAAATAATTATTTAGTAACACTAATATTCTTGAATAATTAGTTTGACCATTGTTTGACGAGATTTAACAAAAATTAAAAAAACTGAAATATGATGAATTTTTTTGCCTCCAGATCTTAAAAGCATCCTAACTTTTTTCTGTTAGGTTTTTGAGGATTTTGAAAATGTTTAACGAGGTTCCGCCAATTAAATTCGGATGTAACTTTTCGAGTAGATGATTTTTCATATAAAAAACTTTTTCATCCGAGTTAGTATGCAAAAGTTATGCCCATTTTTACAAATTCTCGAGAGATTTTGCAAATGAAGTCGAAATTCATATTTGCAAATTTTCCCAACAACTAGACCACATATCACATGGGAAACTTATTTTTGTTTTATTTTTTTGACATTTTCATCATTTTCTTTTATTTTTTTAAAAACTGAAAAGGCGATCCAGGGGGGGTAGAGTTTGAAAAATTTGCAAACAAGCCATACCCCACGCTACTACTATGGCAGACGATTAGTAGTAGCGAGGGGTAAAAACCCCCGCTACTACTATCAACTTAGTAGTAGCGCGGGTTTATAACCATCACTACTACTATGGCATGGTCGAGGCACAGTAGAGACCACTTAGTAGTAGCGAGGTTAAAACCAACGCTATTGCTATCAACTTAGTAGTAGCGAGGTTAAAACACGCGCTACTACTATGGCATGTCCCGGGGGGCACGGTAGAGACCGTTTAGTAGTAGCGAGGGTTAAAAACCCGCGCTACTGCTATCAACTTAGTAGTAGCGAGGTTTAAAAACCTGCGCTACTAGTAAGTAGCAGTAGCGAGGGTTTTTAACCCTCGTTACTAGTAAGCGTCTGTGTATAAGCTTTTCCCTAGTAGTGTGGGGGCTCCGAGGGCACTAGCTGTGGCGTTTCTTCAGCGGAGCATTTACGAACTCGAGAATGCCCTTCAGAATAGGGTCCGGAAGAGGGACGTCCTCTATGTAAAACCACTCCGAAGGCTAGTCCTCGGATGTCTTCTTCGGGGTACCGGACAGGTATCTGGTCTCGGCGATGCGCCATATTTCGGCTCCGCCCAATTGATATAATGACCCCTCCTGAGTGCGGGGTACGAGGCAGAATAGTCTCTTCCACAGCTCGAAATGAGCTTTGCAACCCAAGAATAGCTCGCAGAAGGCGACATAGCCTGCGTTATGCAGTATGGAGGCTGGGGTAAAGTTATGCAGCTGGAGGCCGTAGAACTCCAGGAGCCCGCGGACGAAAGGATGGATTGGAAATCTGAGTCCCCTCGGCAAATAGGGGACAAAGCATACCCGCTCCCCCTTGGATGGGTTTGGAGAACACTCCGCTTGCTCCCCGCCATTATAAGTGGCTAGTTCAGCTCAGACGGGGACCATGTACGCAGGAGGGAGAAACCCCTTTGTCTGCAACTCTACTAATCAGCTGTGGGGGACAGAAAATTTCTCCCAATCGCCCGGCCTAGTGCTACGGGAGCGAGAGGAGGAGCTGCGACGACCGGCCATGATGGGATGGTTTCTTCCAAGCGCGCTCTGATGAATACTCGCTGGGAGAGGATGGTGTGATTTGGATATGAGGATCCTCAACTCTTTACATAGACGATTTACTTGTATGGTCAGGGTGGCAAATGAAAAAAATGCCCCGACTTCTCACATTCACACGACACGTGGAGATAGCCATTATTGAAGCACGGAAGTCGAGGAGCGCGACATTGATGAGGAGCCGGACACTGCTCGCTACAACAGATACTCCGGAGAATTTGGGGGAAGAAACCGCCTTGCAATGCCGACGACAATCTATGCTCCGGACTCATCGTCATTGAAGCCTGGTTCGGGGGCTACTGAGGGAGTCTTGGATTAAGGGGTCCTCGGACAGCCGGACTATATACTTTGGCCGGACAGTTGGACTATGAAGATACAAGATTGAAGACTTCGTCCCATGACCGGATGGGACTCACCTTTGCGTGGAAGGCAAGCTTGGCAATTCGGATACGTAGATCTCCTTCTCTGTAACCGACTCTGTGTAAACCTAGCCCCCTCCGGTGTCTATATAAACCAGAGGGTTTAGTCCGTAGGACAACAACAATCATAATCATAGGCTAGATTCTAGGGTTTAGCCTCAACGATCTCGTGGTAGATCAACTCTTGTAATACTCATATCATCAAGATCTATCAAGCAGGAAGTAGGGTATTACCTCCATCGAGAGGGCCCGAACCTGGGTAAAACATCGTGTCCCCTGCCTCCTGTTACCATTAGCCTTAGACACATAGTTCGGGACCCCCTACCCGAGATCCGCCGGTTTTTGACACCGACAATCATCATCAACCATCCTCCATCACCAATTTCATGATGCTCACTGCCATGCATGAGTAATTCCATCGTATGCTTGCTAGACGGTGATGGGTTGGATGAGATTTACCATGTAATCGAGTTAGTTTTGTTAGGATTTGATCCCTAGTATCCATTATATTTTAAGATTGATGTTGCTATGACTTTGCTATGCTTAATGCTTGTCACTAGGGCCCGAGTGCCATGATTTCAGATCTGAACCTATTATGTTTTCATAAATAGATGTGAGTTCTTTATCCTATCTTGCAAGTCAATAGTCACCTAATATGTGTTATGATTCGGCAACCCTGAAGTGACATTAATCGGGACCACTCCCGGTGATGACCGTAGTTTGAGGAGTTCATGTATTAACTAAGTGTTAATGCTTTGGTCCGGTACTCTATTAAAAGGAGGCCTTAATATCCCTTAGTTTCCAATAGGACCCCGCTGCCACGGGAGGGTAGGACAAAAGACGTCATGCAAGTTCTTTTCCATAAGCACGTATGACTATTTCGGAATACATTCCTACATTACATTGATGAACGGGCTAGTTCTGTGTCACCCTATGTTATAACTATTGCATGAGGAATCACATCCAGCATAATTAGCCATCACTGATCCAATGCCTACGAGCTTTTCACATATTGATCTTTGCTTAGTTAATTTACCATTGCCACTGTTACAATTACTACAAAACTGCTACTATTACTTTTGCCACTGTTACCGTTACTTCCATATTACTTTGCTACTAAATACTTTGCTGCAGATAATAATTTTTCCATGTGTGGTTGAATTGACAACTCAACTGCTAATACTTGAGAATATACTTTGGCTCCCCTTGTGTAAAATCAATAAATTTGGGTTGAATACTCTACCCTCGAAAACTGTTGCGATCCCCTATACTTGTCGGTTATCAGGACAATTTTCTGGCGCCGTTGCCGGGGAGCATAGCTCTATTTTTTGAGTAACTTGGGATTTATATCTGCTGATCACTATGAGGATATTGAAAGACGAGAAAACCAAGATTTATCCCTCAACTACGAGGGGAGGTAAGGAACTGCCATCTAGCACTGCACTTGATTCTCCTTCTGTTTTGAGTAAACTTGCGACACCTAAACCTGCTTCTGCTATTAATTTTGATATGTCGCATGTTATTGATGATGCGACTTCTAGTATGCATGATGCTTATGATGAAACTACTTCTATGCTTGATAATACTGTGCCATTAGGTGAATTTCTTGATGAATAACTTGCTAGGGCTAGAGAGAATGAAATTATTGAAACTGATAATATTGATGAAAGGAACGATGAAGATTCTCCCTCTAGATATGAATTGTCTGTTGTGCCTGAAGGTTATGTTATGGATGAAGAAAAACTACTAGAGATTTTCTTGCTTGCAATGATAGATATGATCTTAAGAAATTATTAGCTAAGCTGAAAGAAAAGTCTTTGAATGCTAGAATGAAATATGACCCTGCTTTTGCTGCTTCACCTATCTGCATTACTGATAAGGATTATGATTTCTCTATCGATCCTGAGATAATTACTTTGGTTGAATCTGATCCTTTTTATGGCTATGAATCTGAAACTATTGTGGCACATCTTACTAAATTGAATGATATAGCCACCCTATTCACTCATGAAAAAAAATTCGTTACTACTATATCCTTAAGCTATTTCCATTCTCACTAAAGGGTGATGCTAAAACATGGTTTAGTTCTCTTGATCCTGGTTGTGTGTGTAGTCCCCAGGATATGATTTATTACTTCTCTGCTGAATATTTCCCACTCATAAGAAACAAGCTACATTAAGGGAAATATATTATTTTTTGCAAATTGAAGAAAAGAGTATCCCACAAGCTTGGGGGAGGCTTCTCCAATTACTTAATGCTTTGCCTGATCATCCTCTCAAGAAAAATGAAATACTTGATATTTTTTATAATGGACTAACCGATGCTTCCAAAGACCACCTGGATAGTTGTGCTGGTTGTGTTTTCAGGGAAAGAACTGTTGATCAAGCTAAATTGTTATTGAATAATATGTTGACTAATGAAAACAATTGGACACTTCCTGAACCAACTCCTAAGCCAACTCCGAAGAAAAGGGGTATTCTATTTCTCAGCCCTGAAGATATGCAAGAGGCAAAGAAATCTATGAAAGAAAAGGGTATTAAAGTTGAAGATGTTGAGAATTTACCGCCTATTGAAGAAATACATGGTCTTGATAACCCGACACGGGTAGTAAAGGTAAATTCTCTCTATAGATTTGATGAAGGTGATATTCCTCGTTATAAGTCTGCTAGTCAATGCTTGGATGAGTTTGATAATTTTATTGTTAAACAAGAAAACTTCAATGCTTATGTTGGTAGACAATTGAAACGCAATGCTTGTATGATTGAACAGTTGAGTGATTATATATCTAGAGTTACAGGTGAACTTAAATTTATTAGTAAACATGCTTCCATGGTTACCACTCAAGCAGAACAAGTGCTTAAAGCTCAAAATGATTTCTCAATGAATTAAACAATAAGAAAAATGATAATGCTGCTAGAGTTATGACTAGAGGGGGTAAAATAACTCATGAAACTTTGTATCCTGAGGGCCACCCTAAGAGAATTGAGCAAGATTCTTAGAGAACTAATGTTGATGCACCTAGTCCTTCTAAGAAGAAGAAAAAGAAAAATTATAGGACTTTGCATGCTTCTAGTGTACCTGTTGTTGACACACCTGAGAATCCCAATGATATTTCTATTTCTGATGCTGAAACACAATCAGGTAACGGACATGAACCTAGTGATAATGTTAATGATAATGTTCATGTTGATGCTCAACCTAGCAATAATAATGATGTACAGATTGAACCTGGTGTTGATCTTGATAACCCACAATCAAAGAATCAACGTTATGACAAGATAGAATTCGTTGCTAGGAAGCACGGTAAAGAAAGAGAACCATGGGTTCAGAAACCCATGCCTTTTCCTCCTAAACCATCCAAGAAAAAGGATGATGAGGATTTTGAGCGCTTTGCTGAAATGATTAGACCTATCTTTTTGCGTATGCGTTTGACTGATATGCTTAAAATGAATCCTTATGCTAAGTACATGAAAGATATTGTTACAAATAAAAGAAAGATGCTGGAAGCTGAAATTTCCACCATGCTTGCTAATTATACTTTTCAGGGTGGAATACCAAAGAAATTAGGACATCCAGGAGTACCAACTATACCATGCTCCATTAAAAGAAACTATGTCAAAACTGCTTTATGTGATCTTGGAGCCGGTGTTAGTGTTATGCCTCTCTCTTTATATCGTAGACTTGATTTGAATAAGTTGACACCTACTGAAATATCTTTGCAAATGGCCGATAAATCAACTGCTATACCTGTCGGTATTTGTGAGGATGTGCATGTTGTGCTTGCAAGTGTTACTATTTTAACGGACTTTGTTATTACTCATATTCCCGAGGACGATAGTATGTCAATTATCCTTGTTAGACCCTTTTTGAATACTGCAGGGGCTGTTATTGATTGCAACAAAGGCAATATCACTTTTGATGTCAATGGTAATGAGCATACGGTACACTTTCCGAGGAAACAACCTCAAGTCCACAGTATCAATTGTATTGGAAAAATTTCAACGATTACTATTGGAGGTTTTGAATTTCCTCTTCCTACTGTCAAGAAGAAATGTGATATTCTTATTGTTGGGAACATGCATATCCGAAGATTCTCCGGTTTCATGCAATTTGGAATGAGTTTGTTAACAAGACTTGATCAACCTTGTTAGTGGATTCCTTTTGATGAGCATGAGATGGATGAAGTTAGAAAGCACAACTCTTTGTACCCTCCTTTTACTTTTTGTTATTTCGATTAAATACAGCAAAAATAGTTTTCTCTGTCTGTTTTCTGATTTATCCTTGCAATAAAAAATACCCCGAATATAAAAGTTCTCCAATTGTCCCAAAAATGGAATATGATTTTTTGTAGAATATTTAAGAATATTTGGCACTAAGAACACATCAGGGGGCCACACCACCTGGCCACGAGTCTACAGGGCGCGCCGCCTGCCTCGTGGGCCCCACGAGGCCCCCCTCCACTTATTCCTGCACCCACACACTTCGTCTTTGTAATGCCCCGGATGTAACTTTCCATATTTGTAACTCCAACTCTTGCCATTTTCGGCTATGTGCTATGGTATTCCCTCCGTGGTTGGGTTTTGTTTTTCGTTTGGCATTTTGTTCATGTCATGCATCTCATATCATGTCATCATGTGCATCTCATTTGCATACGTGTTCGCCTCATGCATCCGAGCATTTTCCCCGTTGTCCGTTTTGCATTCCGACGCTCCCACATGCACCTGCGCACCCCTCTTGTCTCTTTGTCGTGAGAGGGTGTTAAACGTTCTCAGAATGGGACGAGGCTTGCCAACTAGCCTTGGTACACCACCGGTAGACCACCTGTCAAGTTTCGAGTCATTTGGAGCTCGTTTGATACTCAATCGGTTAACCGGGTAACCGCATAGGCCTCTTTTGGGTTGCAGCCCAACACCCCTCCAAAACAGCCCAATAACCCATCTAAGTCACTTCCATGCTCTCCGTCGTCGGATCACGATCGTGTGAGCGAAAACTACACCCCATTTGGAGCCTCCTAGCTCCCTCTACCTATAAATATGTGAGTCTCCCCGAAATCCCAGATCATTTCCTACCCTAACCCTAGCCCCGCTCCTCTCCGCGCGCCGGACACCGTCCACCCGCGCCGGACAACGTCCGCGCCGCCCGCGCCTGCCAACCAGGGCTGCCACGTGGGCAGCCAGCGCCCACATCGCCGCTGGGCTGCGGAGCCCGCCCGGGCCCCATGGCCGCCGCCCCCGCTCCTGGAGGCCTGCGCCCGCCGCCGCCCGCTCCGCAGCGCGCGCCGCGTCACCGCCCGCCGCCGACGCTGCTGCTGCCGTCGTGCCTCCGCTCCGCCGCCCGACCTGCCGCCGCGTCCCCGTGGCGCCTCCGCCTCCACCCGCCGCCCGTCGCCGGCGCGTCGGATCCGGGCCGGCGCCGCCCGGATCCGGTCGGGACTCTCCTCCCCGGACCTCCTTCCTCCTCTACGGCGCCTCTCCGGCGAGCCGCACCGCCGCCTCGGTTCGCGTGCCGACGAACCCTAGGTTGACCCGTTTTTCCTCTAAGTATTTTTTTCGTTCTGCAGATATTTTGTTGCATATTCATCGCATCATAACTCTGCACCCATGGCTCCGTTTTGGGCGTGTAGCATACCGAATTGTTCGCCTCAATGAGTACATCATTTCATCTCATTGCACCATTTTCATTTGAGCTCATCTTGATTCCCGAAATGCTGTTGGAAGAGGGCTATGTGATGTTAGTTTCTGTTTCTTAACAGAACATGCACTTTTGTCATTTTTACCATGATTGATGTGTGCATCTTATGAACTTGAGCCCTACATGTGTTTTGAAATATGCCATGCCAGCTTTACAGGGGTGTATCCCATGTATTTTTGTGATACTGTGGTGACTAGCACAAGCATGCAAACTAGGGATCATAATGTTGCTGATTTCAGGGACTTAGTATTTTCACTAAGTCATGCCTTGCTGTTATTTTTATGCCATGTGTTCATGTTGTTACAGAGAGATCTATGCCCATTTTGAACATGATCAGTAAGGGTGTTTTGAACATATGGATGTGCTCTATCTATCCATGCCTTTGTTGGCAATTATGGAGTAGTCTAGCATGTCATTTTCGTGCTCTACTTTTGCTACAAAATGTTTCCTGGCAGATTGTTTACATGATATTCAATTTTTACAAGGTTGTTGTAGTTGATCCTTGTATGCTATGATGTTGTTCTTGCCATGTGTAGCTTCTATGCCATGTCTTCTTGATGTATGTATGCTTAGTTTATCATGAAATGCTCTGTAGTGAGTGCATCGAGCTCACGAACATGCCTACTTGTTATCTGTTTTTGCCATGTCTAGTTTTTCTGCTAAGTCTGAGATCTGTAATGAAACTTGCTATGTTTACATGGGTGCCATCATTTCTTATGGTCCTTTTTGGCTTATGGTCAGTAAGGGACTTTTGATCTATGCTTTGTGTAGAATCACGTCATGCCTTGTTTTGCTATTATAAGTTCCTGTAGAAGGTTGTTTGCTTGCTCTAAACATGCCTTCCTGATGTTAATTTCTGGCATACTAGTATTTTCACAAAGTCTGTGAACCTGATTTTTTTTGCACTTTCACCATGCTTGTTTGAACCTGTTATGATGTGATTTAGCCGTAGCTCAGTGTTCCTCTTTTGTTAAGCATCTCCTGTAGATCACTGCCATATGCTTTGTTTGTATGTTGGGGTGCTGTAGCATAGTTTCTTGTTGCATGCTAAGTAGCATCGTGCTGTTAATCGCAGATTTGTGCCATTATTGTTTTGCTTGCCATTTGCAAACCGTGCATCCGTTTTCGGTGATCTTCATATCGATTTCAACCGAAATCATCTCATATTTCTAGCGGCATACTTGGTTTGCCAAGTTAATGCCTTGTTCATCATTTTCCCTTCCGGAGCCCGCATTTGCATTGCATACCACATCTCGCATATCATGTCATGTTTTGCATCATGTTGCTTGTGCATTGCACCGTGATTTATTGTGGTTCCTTTGCTTGTGTTCTTGCTTTGAGTAGAGCCAGGAGACGAGTACGTGAACGAGGAACCTGTTGAGAACGCTTACGAGGATCAAGCTTTCGACAACTCTGAGAACCTTGCAGGCAAGATGACCATACCTTCGATATCACTTCTATCTTTGCTTGCTAGATGCTCGCTCTTTTGCTATGCCTATGCTACGTTACCTACCACTTGCTATATCATGCCACCCATATTGCCATGTCAAACCTCTAACCATCCTTTCCTAGCAAACCGTTGTTTGGCTACATCACCGCTTTTGCTCAGCCCCTCTTATAGCGTTGCTAGTTGCAGGTGAAGATGAAGTTTGTTCCTTGTTGGAACATGGATACTTTGGGATATCACAATATCTCCTGTTTAATTAATGCACCTTATATACTTGGTAAAGGGTGGAAGGCTCGGCCTTATGCCTGGTGTCTTGTTCCACTCTTGCCGCCCTAGTTTCTGTCATACCGGTGTTATGTTCCTTGATTTTGCGTTCCTTACGCGGTTGGGTGATTTATGGGACCCCCTTGACAGTTTGCTTTGAATAAAACTCCTCCAGCAAGGCCCAACCTTGGTTTTACCATTTGCCACCTAAGCCTTTTTCCCTTGGGTTTTCGCGAGCCCGAGGGTCATCTTTATTTACCCCCCCGGGCCAGTGCTCCTTCGAGTGTTGGTCCAAACTAGAGCCACTTGCAGCGCCACCTCGGGGAAACTTAGGGATGGTTTTAGTTGTATGTAGTGTTCATCCGGTGTGCCCTGAGAACGAGATATGTGCAGCTCCTATCGGGATTTGTCGGCGCATCGGACGGTCTTGCTGGTCTTGTTTTACCATTGTCGAAATGTCATGCGAACCGGGATTCCGAGACTGATCAGGTTTTCCGGGGAGAAGGTATATCCTTCGTTGACCGTGAGAGCTTATGATGGGCTAAGTTGGGACACCCCTGCAGGGTATTATCTTTCAAAAGCCGTGCCCGCGGTTATGAGGCAGATGGGAATTTGTTAATGTCCGGTTGTAGAAAACCCGAAGTTGACCTTAATTAAAGTACATCAACCGCGTGTGTAACCGTGATGGTCTCTTCTCGGCGGAGTCCGGGAAGTGAACACGGTGTTGGAGTTATGTTTGACGTAGGTTGCTCTAGGATCACTTCTTGATCGCTTCTAGATTCACGACCGTGCCTTGCTTCTCTTCTCGCTCTCTCTTGCGCATGTTAGCCACCATATATGCTAGTCGCTTGCTGCAGCTCCACCTCATTACACCACCCTTCCCTTAAGCTTAAGTAGTCTTGATCTCGCGGGTGTGAGATTGCTGAGTCCCCGTGGCTCACAGATTCTACCAAAAGCAGATGCGGTACCGATGATACCCGGTAGCAAGTGGCTAATCGAGCTCAAGTGGGAGTTTGACGAGGACCGTGGTCGTTACTATGTTTCGCTTTCAGACGATCGAGAGTGGAGCCAGTTGGGACGATCAGGATCCGTAGCATTTGGGGTAGTCTTCTTTTATTTTGGTTTCGTAGTCGGACCTTGAGTGTAATCTGGATGATGGATGTTTACTTATGTATTGTGTGAAGTGGCGACTGTAAGCCAACTATGTATCTCTTTCCCTTATGTATTACATGGGTTGTGTGAAGATTACCTCACTTGAGACATTGCTTTCAATGCGGTTATGCCTCTAAGTCGTGCTTCGACACGTGGGAGATATTGCCGCATCGAGGGCTTTACAGTCTTCCTCCAGAAAAAATCACCACACAGCTCAAACTCGTGTTCTAGCTTGTTTTGCCCCGATTTTTGATCTCCTTTCTCAAAGCTTCATTCACGAACCTATTTTGGGGGATTGTTCTTCGGTATGTGACTCCTCCAATAGTCCAATTAGTTTTTGTTCTAGTGCTTTATTTATTGCAAATTTCTGCTGCTAAGGTGACCCTGTTTGAGCTTGCATGTCAAATTTATATGGTCAAAAGTAGTTCTAATGCATGATATAGCCTCTAGGCAGTTGTGGGAGTAGTTGCTATCAATTTTGTTGAGTTTGGTTCACTCTTATTTCGAGTCATTAAAAAATTTCAGGAATTTTCAGAGAAAGAAAATGATGAAGAGATTGTTGAGGGGCTCTTCGAGCCGAAGCTCGAAGGAGAAGGAAAGAAAGGAAAATAAGAAGCCCTAATATAATCTCCCTCGCACTGCGGAGGTTCGGCCGTGTGAATGGACATGTGATAAGTTCTTGAAGGCAGCCGGGATTCATGATGATTTTTATAATTTGGCGGAGAATGCAGGCTTCACCGACTTCCTCCACGACCAACGCGAACAATATCTCCTTCTCACAAATATTTTCGTGCAAAATTTTTACTTTCATGCCAGGAAATCACCACCTTTAGTGGAATTTCATTTATATGATGAGGTTAAGGAGATGTCATTATATGATTTTTGTCGGGTCTACAAGATACCCTTTTGAGGGTTTATTGATATGATTGTTGTAGGGGAAATGAGGAAAGTTTCAGGTGCAACAGTTACTAGCATAAATTTTCCTGTTTTACGTTACTTTGCAATATTTGCTAGTAGATGTTTAATTGGTCGCGGGAACAGTGGAATTCTTAGTGCACCTGATATTGTTATTTTGCGCCATGCTTTGTTTCGTGATACAACTTTCAGTTCAGGTGCTGTCATTGCTAAGTGATTAAGTTTGAACCGTACAAAGGGCCCCATCTTTGGTGGTATCTTTGCTTCGTGCCTTGCTGCACACTTTAATATACCTATTAGGCATTATGAGAAAGAAGAAAAGTTGTTGCCCTCCATTTTTCTAGATTATAAGAGTATGGTAGCACATGATTTTATTGTTAAAAATAAGAAGAAACTATTTAAGTATAATTTGATATTTGATAAAAATTATTGTGAGATTATTACCTTGCCTGCGCCCTCTTTGTTTAACATATTTTCAGGCAAGTACCTCATTTTTCCTGAGGACATTCATGCATACTTGAGCGCGACACCTGCTCCAGAGGATGAGCCGGAGCCACAACTTGACCCTTATCGACAATTTGTTTATTAGTGGGATCCAGAGGAGATTGCTAACCAGTGGCACCCTGAGGACCCTCCTCAGTACACCGGAGAGAGTAGCTTTAATCCATGGGCATAGACCAACTTAGGCGAAAAGCCTAATCTTGGGGGAGTATGTATTTCTCACTGACACTACATTCATGTTCACAAACTCATTCCAGTTGTCGGTGCTCATACTTTTTCATTGTACTATCCATGCTAGTTTATTCTCTTTTCTAATCTTTCTGATTGTATGTTAGAAAAACCAAAAAAATTTAGTTATAGCTTGTAGCTTGTTTACTTTCCATGTCTGTAGTAGTAGTACTTAAAAGAAAACTCAAAAAGATTTCTCGTTCTTCTTTTGCTTGTTGGGAGCTTCCCGTGCAAATAGTTTTATTTCTTTTCTTTTCTTTGGGGGTCGAGAGGAGAAGACCATGATGAAAATGTTGAGTGGCTCTCATTTGCATTATTATTGATTTAACCAGGAGCCCATATTACCTTGTCTTCTCCCTTGAATTGAATGCTTGCAGATTCCAGCTTAATGCAATGCACGTGCACTATTATTATTATCCACACCATTCGGTCGTGCAAGTGAAAGGCAATAATAACGTGATATGATGGACTGATTGAGATGAGAGAAACTGGTATGAACTCGACCTATCTTGTTCTTGTAAATATGATTAGTTCATCATTCCTGATTCAGCCTATTATAAATGAAACATGTTCGCAATGACAATTAGAGATTATAGTTGCTCATGCCATGCTTAATTAGCTAGGAGTTTATAATGGCTTACCTTGCGTGACAACATGCTATTAAAATGGTTGTGATGTGGTATGATAGGGTGGTATCCTCCTTTGAACGATTCGAGTGGCTTGACTTGGCACATGTTCACGCATGTAGTTGAAACAAAATCAACGTAGCCTCCACGATATTTATGTTCATGGTGATTTATATCCTACTCATTCTTGCACTCAGTGTTGATTAATTTTAATGCATGTTCATGACTGTTGTCGCTCTCTAGTTGGTGCTTCCCAGTCTCTTTCTAGCCTTCACTTGTACTAAGCGGGAGTACTGCTTGTGCATCCACTTCCATAAACCCCAAAGTTATTCCATATGAGTCCACCATACCTTCCTATATGTTGTGTCTACCTGCCGTTCCAAGTAAATTTGTATGTGCCAAACTCCAAACCTTCAAATGAAATTCTGTTTTGTATGCTCAAACAGGTCATGTATCAACTAGGGCTGTCTATATCTTCCATGCTAGGTGGGTTATTCTCACGAGGAGTGGACTCCGCTCCTCACTCACGAGAAAATGGCCGGTAACCAGGATGCCCAGTCCCATGCTCAAACCAAAATAATTGCAAACAAAACTCCCCCAGGATTGTTGTTAGTTGGAGGCACCTGTTGTTTCGGGCAAGCCATGGATTGATGCTTGTTTGTGGTGGGGGAGTATAAACTTTACCATTCTGTTTGGGAACCGCCTATAATGTGTCTACCATGGAAGATATCGAGATCTCTTGGTTGTTATGTTGACAATGAAAGTATGCCACCCAATTATTTATCTCTGTTTCAAAACTCGAGCTCTGGCACCTCTGCAAATCCCTGCTTCCCTCTGCGAATGGCCTATCTATTTACTTTTATGTTGAGTCATCATCCTCTTATTAAAAAGCACCAGTTGGAGAGCACCACTATCATTTCATGCATTACTATTAATTTATATTGAGTATGACTGGATCTCTTTTACCATGAATTACAATGTCCAGTTAGTCCTTTATCTTCAGAGGTGCTCTGTATTTATGTTTTGCGGTCTCAGAAAGGGCTAGCAAGATACCATCATGTTATGTCATATTATGATTGTTTTGAGAAAGTGTTGTCATCTGAGATTTATTATTATTGCTTGCTAGTTCATTATGCCATTGATATTCGTAAATATGAGACCTAGATATTATTGTGAATGTGGTTAGTTCATAATCTTTGCTGAAAACTTGAATGCTGGCTTTACATATTTACAACAACAAGAGCAAACAGAGTTTGTAAAAGTTTTTCTTTATCACTTTCAGTTTGTCAACTGAATTGCTTGAGGACAAGCAAAGGTTTAAGCTTGGGGGAGTTGATATGTCTCCATCGTATCTACTTTTCCAAACACTTTTGCCCTTGTTTTGGACTCTAACTTGCATGATTTGAATGGAACTAACCCGGACTGATGCTCTTTTTAGCAGAATTGCCATGGTGTTACTTTCGTGCAGAAATAAAAGTTCTCAGAATGACCTGAAACTTCACAGAGATTATTTTTGGAATTATTAAAAAATACTGGCGAAAGAATCAAGACCAGGGGGGTCACACCCTGTCCACGAGGGTGGGGGCGCGCCCCCTGCCTCATGGGCCCCCTGATGCTCCACCAACCTCAACTCCAACTCCACATATTCACGTTCGGGGAGAAAAAACCAGATAGAAGGATTCATCGCGTTTTACGATATGAAGCCACCACCAAGCCCTAATCTCTCTCGGGAGGGCTGATCTGGAGTCCGTTCAGGGCTCCGGAGAGGGGAATCCGTCGCTGCTGCCATCATCAACCATCCCCATCCCCAATTTCATGATGCTCATCGCCGTTGGTGAGTAATTCCATCGTAGGCTTGCTGGACGGTGATGGGTTGGACGAGATTTACCATGTAATCGAGTTAGTTTTGTTACAATTTGATTCCTAGTATCCATTATGTTCTAAGATTGATGTTGCTATGACTTTACTATGCTTAATGCTTGTCACTATGACCCGAGTGCCATGATTTCAGATCTGAACCTATTATGTTTTCATGAATATATGTGAGTTCTTGATCCTATCTTGCAAGTCAATAGTCACCTACAATGTGTTATGATCCGGCAACCCCGAAGTGACAATAATCGGGACCACTCCCGGTGATGACCGTAGTTTGAGGATTTCATGTATTCACTAAGTGTTAATGCTTTGGTCCTGTACTCTATTAAAAGGAGGCCTTAATATCCCTTAGTTTCCAATAGGACCCCGCTGCCATGGGAGGGTAGGACAAAAGACGTCATGCAAGTTCTTTTCCATAAGCATGTATGACTATATTCGGAATACATGCCTACATTACATTGATGAATTGGAGCTAGTTCTGTGTCAATCTATGTTATAACTATTGCATGAGGAATCACATGTGACATAATTATCCATCACTGATCAAATGCCTACGAGCTTTTCACATATTGATCTTTGCTTAGTTACTTTACCGTTGCCACTGTTACAATTACTACAAAGCTGCTACCATTACTTTTGCCACTGTTACTGTTACTTTCATATTACTTTGCTACTAAATACTTTGCTGCAGATATTAAGATTTTCAGGTGTGGTTGAATTGACAACTCAACTGCTAATACTTGAGAATATTCTTTGGCTCCCCTTGTGTCGAGTCTATAAATTTGGGTTGAATACTCTACCCTCGAAAACTGTTGCGATCCCCTATACTTGTGGGTTACCAATGAGCTGCCTCCAGAGAGCTCAATTGCCGAAGGGTTCGATCCCTCTCTATGGTGGAGACTAGCCTATATTTATAGTGGTCTTGGTCCTCTTCGCTCGTAATTAGGCGGGAAGGGATACGATATCAGCCCATTTTGAAAGTGGACAATAGTAAATCTTATCATGATGAAAGGTGGTCTTCACCTGCAAAGCTTCTGGTCATGACGTAGTGGTGGGCTCGGTGATAACATTCGTCCTGCCGAGCTCGTGGTCTTGGTCTCGTTGCACCGGAATGGAAACCTTTGGGGGATCCCTTGGAAACCCGCGTGCGTCCTTGCCTCCTTAGCATGAAAGAGGAAACTGTCCTGACCTGCGCCCGCTGGCGCCCGCCTGGCCTTGGTCGTCATGCTTCACGTCATCAAGCGCCTCGTGAGGCAGGAGGCTTGTATAGAGATCTCTGCTCCTCGGGAGGCAGACTCGAGAAGCTTCTCCTCGGGAGGTCTTGGTGTCGTTCGCCTCGCGAGGGTCTTGCCCTCGAGGTCTTGTAGTTGGGTCGTACAGGGCCGTTGACGGGACCACGCTCTGATCTATAGGCAGGCGGGTCTGTGTATGCCCGATCCTAGAACGCCGACAGTAGCCCCCGGGCCCTAGCCGTTCTCGGACTGGCTTCGAAACGAAGGCAATGAGTGAAGGGTGAAGCAACGGGGGCCCCAATCGCCTACGGGCCAGGCTTGACGTGTGTTGCGATGGGACGCGGACGCCTCCACTTCCCATGTCGCCTCGACAACTGCCCAGACTGACAAAAGTCTGGCGCGTGCCGTGGGGCCATCATTGCCCCAAATGTGAAGGGACACCGGTTGGGTTTCTCCAATCATCCATAAGAGGGTGAGGCAAGTGAAGCCCCCAACCCATCTTTGTCTTCTCACTTCTTTGTTCGACGTAGTAGCCATGGCAACAGTGAGAAGGTTCTCTACTGCCGAAAAAGGTAAGGCACCCAGAGAGGAGCCAGAGGCGCTGCTGACGAGGGGGCACGGACGCCCTCGCAAGTCCGCCGCGATGCCCACGGCGGTTCCCCAGGGGCGCGAATGCGCTCCGTTGGGGGTCTGCATCGGCTCTTGCAATTGTGGGAAGCTCCCGTGAAAGCAGCCTCGGAAGCCCTGGCAGCCGAGGCCGAGGGGGAAGGCACGCCGTGGCCGCCCGGCCACCTCACCCGCAGTCTCACTCGGACGACATGGCACGAGAGTTTGTGGTGTGGATGGAGAGGCTACCGGGCACCTAGATCCGGCCCCCGCACTCTTTCATAGAGGAGTTACCAACAGGAGGACCCCTCGGGTTGTGGTTTCAGCCTGACGGCTGCTGCAATTGGTCTTCGTGGGCGGAGGTTGGGGTCACCCCCTGAGGCGACGTCTACCTGACCCAGGGGTGGTAGTCGTTCGCCCATACCCGCGGCTTGAAGGGAAGGCACACCATCTACTTCAAGTATGATGGGGCGAAGACGCTCTTCGTCAAGATCTTCGAGGAAGACAACAGGCGCCTGGGGTGTTGCCCGAAGGGTGACAACAGCAGCGGCGACCGCCTCTCCGACGACGACGGCCATCGGAATGGCGACGTCCTTGGTTCCAAACATGCCCTTGGCGATGGTCGCGACACCTCCTACATCGGCGGCACTTCCTATGGTGGGAGCTCGAGCGACAACGACTATGACGAGCCGCCACGTCGCCACGCCCCGATCAAGGAGGAGGAGGACTTCGAATTGGGCCCACGACGCTGGAGTCAGCACGTCACGAGTTGCGGCCTTCGGGAGGCCGTTTCTTTTGTTTTTATTTCTTGCACCAGAAATCATGAAGGGCCCCGCGGGGGCGTGTAAGAAAATGCGGGCTCGTGCCTTTTGTCTTAGTGTTTTATTCACGTTTCTAAGTTGTGTTGGCATCTCTCGTTTAAACTCAAGCCCTTTCCCCTCGTGATAGCTTAGTGCCCTGCGTTGTCGGGACCCAGTCCCCAGGTAACCTTCTGTTGTCGCCTGCCAGGTCGTGATGCCATGTGCAAGGCCAGGAGGTGAGCCACCTGAGGTCTGGTAAGAGCTCCTGAGGCACGATGCTCAGGAGGTCCCCATTGACGTGCAGGCGGCTTTTAGATGGGAGAGGGTTTTTGTCTAAACGAGGTCACGAGAACGGAAGTGTGGTGTCAATAGTAAGGCTCCTTCCTGGCGCAAAGAAGATGACTTAGCTCTGGGTGCTCATGATTCACGAGGTGTTTCTGCATCGTGAGGGCATGCTTTCCTGGCGCCTGGTCTCCACTTTTGTTCTGAAGCGAACCAAGGCAAGCCCCGCTAGGGGTTCATGAGAAGCCTGGCGTACTTTAGCATTCCGAGCGGTGCCCACGTGGCCGGGCCGCGCCCCACTTCCCGTACTCCTTCACGAGGTTTGTCTCTCCTTTTCTTGCTCACAAAGGTACTCTACGTCCTCAGGACCCAGCCCTCAAGAGAGCTCAGCCGCCGCTGGTATGCCAGGTCGCTGTCGTGGGAAACCACGACAACCTATGGGGCCATGATCCCCTTTGTGGTTCGGCGGGGGGATGGCCACGTTGCACAAAGAGCAAAGAAGCATAACACAGCACGACAGAGATCACACGGGCACTTTTACCCACGTTCAGGCCGCCGTGAGGCGTAAAACCCTACTCCTGCTTTGGTGGATTGTTGGTGGATTATGGTGGAAAATGCAGCGCTCTTTCCCAGCAGGGTTGCCTCGGGGCGAGAGAGACTACGTGCATATGAGAATGCGAGGGTCCGAATCCTCTCTACGGTTGCCATGGCCTCCTTTTATAGATCAAGGGGTAACCACAGTGGCAAATAAATATTTACACATTGATTAGATAGCAAACAGTGGTATCATACCTAACTCTGCAGGCGTACAGAGCCCATTAAATGCGCCACTTAGTGTCACATCACAGCGTGCCTAGCAAGCCTTGCCGAGCTATTTTGCCACCTTCACGCCTGCTTGCTTGACACGTCTTAGGACGAGTGTCATTTGAAGGTGTTTTCTATAGGAAGTGGTTGCCATGTGGCAAGAAGCATCCACTTAGTCACTCTAGGGCTCGACACCGCACTGATCGATGACTTGCGTTGCTGTGAGGTGGAGTGGTGAAGCTTTGGCAGGGCAGCCTGCCCTTGCTGTGCCCGGCAAGCCTACGTGGGCGGTCTGGTGGCTTATCTTCTGGGCAATCCTCGTCCTCGCCAGGCTAGCCTGCCCGGCAAGGGAGGTTTTTCCCTTAGTGACATCTTGTCTCTTTGGCTTGACTTGTTCTTCTGGATCTGCACTTTGGTTCTTCAAAGAACTGATCTCCAGTGCTTGGACTGATCTCGGGTGTTGTAATCTTGTCCTTAGTCCTGTGCATAGTATGGGTAAAAAACCTGAGGTTTGTTGTACCGAGAGGAGCCCCCAGGCATGGCCCAAACTCGATGTCGGGCGTTGTCGGTGTAGGCCCCAACCAGTGCACAGGCAGGAGTGTAGCAGTGGCTCGCCCTTTGAGATCTTCTTTGCTTCTTCATTTACATGAGCCCAGGCCAGATTCCGGTTCCCCCGCATGTCCTGTAACGCCAATTGTAGTGGGGCCACTCTTTTAATGGCCCGTGAATGACTTTAACGCACGGGCGAGTAACTACCAATTCACTCTTCCCACCACGCCCTTATCCTTAGCCACGTATGCTGCATGCATTGAGTGGGGTAGGTAACAGAGGCGCGTGGTGCGGGAGAGCATCAAGGCAGGGGCCAGGTCTCCACCAAGGGATTGGCTCTCTGCCCCGACCCGCCTATAAAAGGAAGGGCGAGGGAGGAGCGGAGGCATTCATCCTCATAGCCCTCCTCCTTCATCCTCTGCTTTCTTCTGGTTATGCTGAAAGGGAGAGCCCGGGACCAGGCCCCGGGCCCTAGCTTGGGGTTGGTGATGTTGAATACTTGTGCTGATGCTTGGGGAGTGAGAGGAGGGTATGGTCACGCCTTCGCTGGGGCAGGATCCATTTCTCATCTTCATGCGAGCCGCAGGAGGGCGCGCGGGCGGCACGGCAGTAGCACCGAAGGTAGCGATTCCAGTGGACTTGTCGCTCGGCCGCCTGTGGCTTCAATTTTAGTGAGGGGCAACACAAACAATACCACACCAAGGCCCGTGATGGGTGAAGGATTGGTAGTCAATCATGGCCTATCCCTCTGTCACGCCCAATATGCGACCCTATCCAAGAGGAACTCGAAGGTCCCACCAAGGATAGACCCGCATATTGAAACGCTTTTGCAAGGTGGATATCATTACATCAACATTACATAAATAGATGGGGATACATACAAGAGGCATACAATGCCACACGAATACAACAATACATCATACATAAGATCATCATCCGACTACGGATGAAACACAAACAGAAGCTCAAACGACATCCACCTGCTAGCCCAGCTGCCGCCGACCGAACCTATCCCCGATCAAGAAGCGTAAGAAGAACTCCAAAACAAGTAAACATCGCTCTCGCGCCATGATCATCGCATAACTGTACAGCAATCTGTTGTTGTAGTAATCAGGAGCCACGAGGACTCAACAATCCCATTACCATGGGTATCAAGACTAGCAAAGCTTAATGGGAAAGGAAGGGGTAAAGTGGTAAGGTTGCAGCAATGACTAAGCATATATGGTGGCTAACATACGCAAATAAGAGCGAGAAGAGAGCAAACAGAACGGTCGTGAAGCTAGCAATGATCAAGAGGTGATCCTGAACTCCAACTTATGTCAAACATAACCCAAAACCGTGTTCACTTCCCGGACTCCGCCGAGAAGAGACCATCACGGCTACACAAGCGGTTGATGCGTTTTAATTCGAATCTGGTGTCAAGTTATCTACAATCGGACATTAACAAATTCCCATCTGCCACATAGCCGCGGGCACGGCTCTCGAAAGTTTATACCCTGCAGGGTGTCCCAACTTAGCCCATGATAAGCTCTCGCAATCAATAAAGGATATACCTTCTCCCGGGAAGACCCGATTAGTCTCGGAATCCCGGTTTACAAGACATTTCGACAATGGTAAAACAAGACCAGCAAAGCCGCCCGATGCGCCGATAATCCCGATAAGAGCTGCACATATCTCGTTCTCAGGGCAACACCGGATAAGTCAAGCTACGAGTAAAACCAGACCTCGAATTTCCCCGAGGGGGCCCCGCAGGCTGCTCGGTTCGGACCAGCACTTAGAGAAGCACTGGCCGGGGGGGGGGGCTAAAATAAAGATGACCCTCGGGCTCCGGAAACCCAAGGGAAAAAGGGCTAGGTGAGGCAAATGGTAAAACCAAGGTTGGGCCTTGCTGGAGGAGTTTTATTCAAAGCGAACTGGCAAGGGGGTCCCATAAATCACCCGACCGCGTAAGGAACGCAAAATACGGGAACATAACACCGGTATGACGGAAACTAGGGCGGCAAGAGTGGAACAAAACACCAGGCATAAGGCCGAGCCTTCCACCCTTTACCAAGTATATAGATGCATTAATAATATAAGAGATATTGTGATATCCCAACATAATCCTATCCACCATGGAGCAATCTTAAACTTCACCTGCAACTAACAACGCTATAAGAGGGGCTGAGCAAAGAGGTAACATAGCCAAACAACGGTTTGCTAGGAAGGGTGAAAAGGTTAGAGGCTGACATGGCAATTTGGGAGGCTTGAAGAGCAAGCGATAGGTAGCCTTGACATAGCGATAGAACGAAGCAACTAGCATAGCAATGATAGTAGTGAGATCCGAGTAGCGGTCATCTTGCCACGAAATCCATAAGGAAGAAGAACGAGTCCGTGAAGAAGACGAACGGGAGTAGTCGAACGAATCCTCACAATCGCAACATTACCGGAACTAGGAAGCAACACCGGAAAGAAACAAACACCATGGTAAACACGCAAGCAATAACATGGCATGATGCACAATCAAGTATGATGCAAGTCCGGTTTAATAAGGCATGGCATGACAAACTGCAACACACAAAACTACAAGTTAAGTGGAGCTCAATATGCAACGAGTTGCATATTGACAAAACACCACATTGACATATTTAGTTTAATCTCGTTTAAGCTACCAAACAATATTAAATGTTGTTAAACATGGCAAGAGGTGAAGCATAAGTAAACTAACTATTTAGGCAAGTTTAAATGAGGCCGAAACAACAAACAACAATTCCGGAAAATCCTCATGTGCATATTTTAGATTTGGTACTGTTCTGCCTAAAACCATATTTTATTGTTGTTAAACAGGAAAATAAAGTGCACCATGTTAAACTAGACATTTTCCACCCCATTTACATATAAAGTTTATTTAAAACTGAGCTACGGTTATTTAGTTATGAAATAAATCATTTTAGCATGTTATTTGAGCAAATTAAAGCAAACAACATTTTAAACATGGATGAAAGTTGGATATTATGAAAGTAGATGGAATTCTAAGCATTTTACATGTTTACAACATTTTAATCCGATGCACGGTTGATGAGTTATTAAATGCATGAACATTGAGGGTTTTTCTGTAAAACTTTAAATCCTCGGATAATAGCTAAATTCGCAGATCTAGGAAAAAAACATGATACGGGCCGAAACTGACTGGAGCAGGCCCAATGAAAAAAAAAAAAAAAGAAAGGCTGGGCCTCACCCATGGGCTTCGGCCCGGCTGGAGGAGAGGCCTGGCAGGCCGGCAGATCTGGGCCGGCTCGCTGGGATGGCGCGCGGCTGGCGGTCGACCCGCTCGGGTTGCCTGGCCTCGCTCGACACAGAGGCAGCAGACAGAGGAGGCAAGACACGGGACTTGCAGTGGCGGGGCAGGGAAACGGCGGCCAGGAACCAACGGGGACAGGCAGATCCGACCTCGGGGGCGCCGGATCTGACCGGAGGCGGGACGGAGGCGACCGCCGACGAAGCTTGGGACGGCATCCATGGCGCTGTTGTTACAGAGAAAAGAGAGGGAGTCCAGTGAGACTGAGAGCTTCAGCGAAGGAGGGCAAAGGGGCAGGGCGGTGAGGACGGCCTGTTGGTTCGGGGGAGGAACGGAGCAGCTCCGGCGGTGGCGCTTGCCGGCGCGGGGAGGTGGTCTTGGACGAGGAGGTGGCTGCGGCCTCGGACGCTTGCGGGCGTAGGCGCACGAAGCAGGCGGTTGAAGGCAGATGGAGGCCGGAGGCGACGCTGGTTGGGGACGAGGAGGCCCTCAAGGCACAGGCGCACGGGGCTCGGGCGGCCGGCGGCCTGACTCCGGTGACGCGAGGCTGATGAAGAGCTCGGGCGCGAGGCCGCCATGTGAGGGAGCTCGGGGACGCGGGGACGAGGCGTGCTGGTTGGCAGCGAGTGGAGGCCGAGGGGATTTGGATCGGGGGCATAGCCACTGATTGGATGGAGATGGATCCCGAGGTGGGAGATTTGGTTGGTGATGGGACAAGCTCCCGAGGAACCTGGGTGGCGGCGGCGGGAGGATTAGATGGATCGATGGAACAGGGCTAGGGTTAGACTGCTACTTATAGCTCTAGATTTTGGTTAGGGGCTATTTCGTCCCTCTGATCGAAAACGGACAGTCAAAAAAATAGGCTAGGGAGTCCAAATAATAAAACGGAGATGTTTTATAGATGTTAGGGGATGAACTGAATCGAACGGTGATGACTGAGCAGGTCGGGTTCGGGGAAGTCTCGGACGCTCGCGAGGGGGTCAGTGCACTTTGCAGAAAGGGCCAAACGGTCGGACAACAAAAGAACGGTTGGTCTAAGAAACATCAACGGAGGCGAGGGAGAAGCGGCAACTAACAACGGATGTACGTTTTATGAAAACATGCAGATGCAATGCGCATGATGCTATGAGATGAAATGCAAGACATGAACAAAATGCAAAACAAATGACAAAAACCCAACCACGAAGGAAATATCATATCGCATCTCCGGAAAAGGCAAGAGTTGGAGTTACGAATATGGAAAGTTGTATCCGGGGCGTTACACCCTCCCCTACCTGGCGCGCCAAAGATGATGTGGGAAACCACGACCACCTATGGGGCCTTGAGCCCCTTTGTGGTTCGGCGGGAGGGGTGGCACATAACACAAAGAGTGGAGAAGCATAATACAGCATGGCAAAGATCACACGGGCAACTTTACCCAGGTTTGGGCCGCTGTGAGGCATAAAACCCTACTCCTGCTTTGGTGGATTGATGGTGGAAAATGCAACGCTCTTGCCCGGCAGGGTTGCCTCGGGGCGAGAGCGACTATGCACGTATGAGAATGGAGGGTCCAAATCGTCTCCACGGTTGCAATGGGCCTCCTTTTATAGAACAAGGGGTCACGAAAGTGGCAAATCAGTCTTTACACACTGATTAGATAACAAACAGTGCTATCACACCTAACTCTGCAGGTGGACAGAGTGCATTAAATGTGCCGCTTAGTGTCACATCACAGCATGCCCGCAAGCCTTGCAGGGCTGTTTTGCCAACTTCACGCCTTCTTGCTTGACACGCCTCGGGACTGGTGTCATTTGGAGGTGTTTTCCGTAGGAAGTGGCTGCCATGTGGCAAGAAGCAGCCACTTAGTCACTCAGGGGCTCGACACCGCACTGATCTATGACTTGTGTTGCTGTGAGGTGGAGCGGTGAAGCTTTGGTGGGGCAGCCCACCCTTGCCGTGCTCGACAAGCCTGCCGGGGCGGTCTGGTGGCTTATCTTTTGGGCAATCCTCGTCCTCACGAGGCTCGCCTGCCCGGCGAGGGACGTTTTTCCCTTAGTGACATCTTGTCTCTCTGGCTTGACTTGGTCTTCTAGATCTGCAGTTTGGTTCTTCAACGAACTGATCTACAGTGCTTGGTCTAATCTCGGGTGCCGCAATCTCGTCCTTAGGCATGTGCATACTCTGGGCAACAGACCCGGTGTTTGTTGCACCAACAGTCGCAACGCCTGGAACAAGGCAAGGGTGTGAGGGCCCCGGAGCCATTAGGGGCCCTTGATGCGTGATGCTCAACGGCCCCCCTTTTAACATGCAAGCGGCTTGCGCGAAAAAGGAGCAGTTCACCTCGCGGAGGTGCCCAGGAGAAGGACTTTGACCAGCGACATGCGGCATACGAAACAATTTTACTTGGCCTTTTGCGGACAAAACCACTACCTAATCGAGGCGGGTCTTCCTGAGGCAGCAAGGTGTCATCAAGGCCACTCGGGCACCTGTCTCCGGAGGTTCCTACATATTAGCCAATTACAATATACGAGAGGCAACACACGCTTGCTGATCAGCTCACGATCTTTCCCTGAGATGACGAAGTCACTAAGGACCTGGTGAGGTGAAGTGCACAGGTCCGGCCCGTGAGCCAGAGCTCAGCCTCCCAGATTTATCAGTGCTGTAGGGACGGACCCGAGCACAGGCGTCGTGCCGGTAGCCCCCTCTTGTGGGACGTTCAAGGGGAGAGCTGGCAATGTGTGAAGCCCGCAAGGGCGACTCCATGAGTAATATATCATCAAGCACGGGGGTTAAAAGCCATAGTACCTCATGAAAGCATAACTGGTGCTCCTTGCTCGTGGGGGCGCGCATCAAGGCACGCCTCCAAGTGGTGCCGGAACACCTCCCTTATCGCGTTGGTCAGGTCAGAGGCTCTCCAGACGGAAGCTCCCGAGCCTATCCTAAGGGAGGCATCGGGCGCACCTTCCTATGCAGGAGGAAGAGGCGCCCTGGCAGCGGGCGCGGAGCATGAGGTGTCGCCACACTACTAGGGAAAACCTTATACACAGAACTTTATCAGTAGCATGGGTCAAAGAAGCACGCTGGTGCTAAGTAGCAGCAGCGGATAACTTCGTAGCAGTAGCGCGTCTTGCTGCATACACGTTACTACTAAAATTCTCACGGCTTAGCCGATATGGTACGCATAGTAGTAGCGATCTATATGGAACCGCGCTACTGCTACTTTCTTTGTAGCAGCGCATTTTGCTCTAAACTCGCTACTACTAAAGAATATAAAATTAAATGAAAAGCAAATAGAAAGTTAATTGAAAATGAAAGAAATATAAGAAGGTGAAAGGAAAAAAATAAAATATGAAGAAAAATAAATGAAAAAGGGGAAAAAGGAGAAAGTAGTAGTGTCGTGGTCGCTGGGGGCACGAGCACCTATGGGGCAAAGAGGGCCCCTTCTGGTCCGGCAAGGGGGCGGAGGGCGCGCGCAGAGCGGATCGAGGCGACGGCACGCGGGGTTTTTTTACCCAGCTTCGGAGCTCTCCGGAGAGATAAAACTCCTACTGCTGCTTTGTGTTTGTATTTGTTCTTGCTCGAGAGCATGAGCGTGTAGTGGTGTTGGATCGTCGAATGAATCAACCCCTTCTCGTGCGCATGGGCCTCCCTTTTATAGTCTAAGGGGTCACCGACAGTGTGGCAACGAGAAAGAGGGGTAAAAGAGTAAAAGCGCAGGTTGGTACAACGGTGTCCAACGGTGTCCCTACCTAACTCGTGGCGGGGACAAGGGCATTTAATGCCCATCCGGTCGCTAGCGATTGCAAGGAAGCGACCGTTAGGGGCGCCACCGATCGCCACGATGGCCTCCTTGTCGGCTTAAACGCCACCTCGCACCGCATGGCTGCCTGGCGCCGCCACGTGCTCTGGGATGGCCACAGGGTGACATGTCGTTGGATCTTGTTGGAGCTTGGGTGCGAGTGGCAGCCTTGCGCTGCCGTTGTCTTGTCGCACCAGCAAGCTTGCCGCTCGCCGGGCCTTCCGGACGCTGTGAGCGTTGCGGCAAGTTTTCGAAGCGCCTTGGTTGGCCTTCGTGCAAGCTCCTCTTGTCGGGTCTCATCCTTCCCGCAAGCTCTTCTTGCCGGGGCCTTGTACTTCCGGCAAGCTCCTCTTCAGGGGCTTTGTCTACTTGGTTGACACTTTGTTCTTGAATGGCGGCCGGAAATAGCGGAGGGTCTTGGCGGGCCTTGGCGAGCCTTGCTTGCTGGGTGCTACAACCGCCCGTGCACAAGTTCGGGGTACTAAGGTACCCCTACTTTAGTACACCGAGAGGAGCCCCCCGGTCTGGGCCATACATGGTGCCGAGCGCTGTTGGGCCAGGCCCAAAACAGTGCACGGGCACGTGCGGCCTGGGTCCAAACCGAATCCACTCCGTGTCCACCGCGCCCTCCCACAACGGCATGCGTCAATCGCGGCGTCGTGGGAGAGAACGTGGTCAATAATTAATTCCGGGAAATGCGTAACGTTCGCATCCCCCGTTTATAAGCAGAGGAAACATGGCCGTTCCCCCACCTTCGCCACTTGCAGTTCCTTCCTCCGAAAGCTCCGCCACTCCCCTCCGCTTCCCAAGCCGAAAGAGAGCAGCGCTCCGCCGCCCATCGCCGCCGTCGCCGCTGTCGCCCTTGCCTTCCCCCACCGCTTCCGTCATGGCCCTGAAGACCGGGAAGGCTTCGAAGGCTGCGAAGGCTACGAAGGCTGCGAAGTCGGCCGAGGCGCTGGAGGTCGAGGCGCTGCGCAAGAAGCGAGTGCTTTTCCTCCCCGAACTCACCCCAGAGGCGCTGCAGGCCGAGTTCTACCTCTTACGGTCGACGGAGGCAGGCGCATCACAAGACGTGGCGCTTTCATTGAGGCTTCGTCGAAGAAGTGCCCGTGAGGGTACTACTTCTTCCCTGTTCTTCTATTGCGGGCTCTGCCCACCTTTTTCCGATTTTCTTTGCGACATCATGAACACCTACGGGTTTCATCTTCTTGATTCCTCCCAACGCCGTTCGACAATGGCGGTTTCGCACCTCTGCGAGAACTTTGTTGGCATCCTCCCCAATGTCGCTCTTTTTCGTCATTATTTCTCCCCTCGGGCTGAAAGGAGCCAGCGGCTGGCGGAATCGCTGGACCTCCGGATTGGCATGAAGGAGGTGTACTTGACGGGCGAGCTCCATGACAAGTGGGGACGAGTGGAGGGCGGAGTGGTGCTGGATCTGTGATGCATATCCGCCGCCATTCACCAAGCTGCGCCAGACCTGGGTGGTGCGTGGCAGCGACTGGAGCGCTCTATTGCCAGACGACGCCAAGCTGAAGATCGCCACCACCCGAATCCTCCGGCTCAGGCATGCCGGACTCACAGCAGGGGCACTTGGCGCGGATTTCCTTCGCCGTCGCATCGCCCCTCTACAAAAGAGGGGGAGGCCCGCCTGGCTGTTTGGTGGCCCGGCGGATATCATGAGGCTGCGTCCAGGCCTCAACTTAAACTTCATGGTTCTGGAGCTTGACGCGATGCTGAGGGAGATGTTCAAGCATGACGCCAACCATCCAGAGTGGTTCAAGTTGCCGCAGGGCGTCGTCCCCTTGTGCAACAACTCCCGGTAGCGATCGCATCTGCGTAATGATGCGAGAGCGACTCGCCGGGATAAGTGCAACTTGATAGAGCCCGCTGCCGAGGTCGTGCAGCAATTCTTCGATAACTTGGTGGAGGTGGCGATCAACTCGACGAAAGCGAAGGTCCTCACCCGCGCCACCACCGACAACGAGATGGCGACATCGCCAGCATAGGGCAAGAGGCGGCGGCAGCTGCCGCGGGCGAAGTTTGGCTTCACTGTTGGCGGGCGGATGCTGGCGAGGCAGCAAGCCTCGCCGACCGGAAGATCTTGCCCGGGAGGTCGATGGCGAGGGGAGCGCGAGGCCGAACGAGCGAGCCCGGGCCGAGGCGAGTGGCCAGCCGTCCTCGAGCAGCTTACGCGGCGGGCCTCAAGACAGCCCCAATTCCAGCCAAGAAGGCGCCTCCGTCGAGTTGGAGATATGGCAGAGGAGCAGGCCGACCAGCAGCCGCGGCGCCGTGGGACACGCTCCACCGCGGCAAGTACCGTTGCCACGGGAGGGTCCCAGGCTGTGCCGGCAACTGAGGCGGGGTCCTCCCGGGGCGCCACGCCTGATCCTGCCGCAGCCCCCGGCAAACGCAGAAGGGAGCCTACTCCTCCGCCACACCGCGTAGAGAGGGTAGCGGAGTTCGACCTCTCCGCGCTGAGCTCCGATGACGATGAAGAGGAGGAGGATGAGGAGGAGTAAGGCTTTCTTCTTACTGTACTCGTCTTTCTTTGATCTTTGTTGTTGCTTATCTTATATCTAATTTGCTTCCCTTTGAATCCTTGTTCCACTTCAGGACTCTGGCCGAGAGAGCGGCGAAGAGGGCCAAAGTCCCTGCGGTTGTCGTCGAGGACGATCCTGCTGTGGATGCAGAGGACACGTCCGAGACTACCTTGACGGACCCGGTTCCTTCCCCTCGCAGCAGCCCCCAGCACAGCCCCCAGCGTAAGTGTTTGGTTCACTTCCTGTTGTGGGGCGCGCATGGGTGCTTCTTCTTTTGCTGTTATCTCAACTGCTGATCCATTCGTGTAGGAGCAGAGCAGGTCCATCAGGCAATCTGGCCCGACCCGGAGGTCTCTGTCTGCTTCGACTACGCCGCCAAGGGGTGATTCCCCGACAAGGGGGCGCTCCCCGGCAAGGGAGGGGTCTCCGGCGAAGGACGGAACCGACGAGCCCTCGGTGGAGGAGCCCATGGTCACTGAACCCAGCACAAGTAACCTCCCTTGTCGGAAATCTTCCCTTGAGCTCTTCTTCTGATCTTCTTTTTTTTTGGATATTTGCTTGACTTTTCTTTCCTCTTCCCATCCTCAGATCCCCCTCTTGCCGACCCGATGGAGACCGAGGCCACCGGTGAAGAGGGCCCACGCGGCAACACCGAAGATGTCGCCGCTGGCGAGGAAGAGGCCGGCGCTGACGAGCCCGCCGACGAGGAAGCCGCCAAGGCTGCTGGCGCAGGAGCCAGCGAGGGGTCCGGCGATCGTACTGATGACCTGGAGGACGCAGGAGCGCAAGGCGCTGCACCGTCCGCCGACCCCTCCGCCGCCGATGCGGCGCCGGGCTCCGAGGAGCCCCAGCCAGGTGCATACTTGAAGGCCGGCGAGGGCGTGTACATCAAGCTTCCCTGGGCGTCGAGCTCCAGGGCGCCGGTGGGGGGGGGGGAGGAGTTTGACGGGGAAGTACTTGCCTCCGCTGGGCTGGCAGTGGTTGACAAACTGAGCAGCAGCAGCGACAAGTCCGAGGAGGAGCAATTGCTCCGGAAGTTGGTGTCACTCTACCGCTCCCGGCAAGCGAAGCTCGAGTCCTGGGAAGCGCTTGTCGCGCAGGCGGGAGTTGACATAGAGAAACACGTGGAGGAGCTCCGGAGCCGCAACCAGGAGGCCCTCCGGTCCATTGCTGAGGAGAGGGCGCAGCTCGACGAGGCGAAGAAGGCGTTCATCCTGGAGAAGGCTGAAGCCGAAGAGCAGCAGAGGCTTGCCGCCGAGGAGCTGTCCAAGCGGGATGGTGAGCTGATACAGAAGAAAGTAAACTTGGACAACCACGAAGAGGAGCTCGCCGTCCGGGAGCAATCACTTGGCGGGGCACTCAAGGAGGCGAAGGATGCCGCCGCGGCTGCCGAGGCCGCCAAGAAGGAGTTAGAGGTGAAGGTGACGCAGCTGGAGGCGGATATGAAAGGGAAAAACGAAGAGCTTGCCGCACTCCAGCGCGAACGCGAGAAGGATGCACGCGCCCATGGTGAGCTGCAAGTCCAGCTTGCCGAGAAGATCAAGGAGCTGAACGCCGCCAAAGACTCAAGTGCTGATCTGAGCTGAATCGCCACCTTGGCGGGGCGCTGACGCCGCCAAGAAGCGAGAAGACGACTTGAGGAAGGAGCTCAAGGGCAACGAAGAGCTGCCGACGAGGGCTGCCGAGACTTCGAGTAACACTTTTCGGGCCACGGTGGAGCTCTAGACGGAGGGCCTCATCAACATCGCTGCAGTCATCGACGAGGAGTTGGCGGAGTTGGACTTGGCGGGCTTCGGGTACTCCACCAACGAGAACCTCCAGCCCAACGCCAAGCTCACTCTCTTCTTCAAGGACGTAGCGACGGCCCTCCAGCAACTCCGGGAAAGTATCCGAAGAAGTCAAGGACGAAGTCGCTGCAATCTGGCGCCAAGGTCTTGGAGAAGGTGCTGGTCAAGGTCCTCTTCCGCAACCCAGGCCTCGACCTCTCCAGCGTCACCAAGAAGCTGCCGGAGGACGCTGATCTTGAAGAGCTCGGGGCGTCGTCGCACCCATCGTGGACAAGGTGAGCGAGGTCGGGAGGGTCGACGGCAGCGTGGATTAGGCCGCCCTTCTTCTCCCTTTTCTTGTCTGCCGTTTGATTATGAGAACAATCTAGTCGATTGCCACAATAAGTCATTCTTGTAATATAACTTTATTCGGTCTTCGCTTGCTATGTTATATCCTTTACTGTTACATCCCTTGTATGTTTTACCCCACGCTTTGAGGAACTTGCGGCGCAAAGCACACACTCGTGAAAAGCGGAACATCAGCCAGCGCTGGCGATGCTGCCTCCGACAGAAACCTTGTCGGGCTAGTTGCAGCTCACTTGTATTGCTGAGCGGACTCGAAAACAAATCAAGGACGCAACTTAGCCACGAGTCGATTCCTCCGCGCACAGGTTTTCCATACAAGGCACGGACGTTTCAAGGAGTATAACTTAAAATTTAAAACTGACTATGCTCAAACTTTGGCAACTTAGCTTTTCTATTGTCTGCGTCCCGGCAAGGCTAGATTCCTTTGAATGACGCCTGGTCCATACCTTCATCTTCTCCTCCCCCCTGGTGAACTTGTGGGCGGAGGGATCTTCTTTTTGAGAAGAAAGAAGAGAAAATAATGATATGGAACCTTAAGGTTCTCTATTGCTTACTGGGGGTAAGTGCTGCACAAAGTGTCAGATTTACATGCAAGAAAAAGAAAGATGCATTGAATTTGACAAGATGTGCGGGGCACATAAACTTTATTTACATGCAGGGAGCTACGCCCGGCTTTGTACAAAGGGTTACATGCGGACAATGGCAAGGCTTGTACAAAAGGTGGTTGCGGAGCAGGTCCGGCAACCGCGCCTTTATGGGTAAAACTTGCGAAGATGTTCTATGTTCCAGGAGTTGCTCACCGAATGCCATCTTCGGTCTCAAGGCGCATAAACACCGGGCCTAGTGACTCGTTTCACCCGATAAGGGCCTTCCCACTTGGCGTCAACTTGTTGGAATTCTTGGTGGGTGAACACGCCGAAGAACAAGGTCGCCTTCCTCGAAGCTTCGGCATTAACTGCGGCTATGGTAGCGGCGCAAAGCTTGCTGGTAGCGAGCAGCTTCGTGACAAGACTGAAGGCGATCCTCCTCGAGGAGCAGCAGCGTCATCTTGCCGCAGCTGCTCTTGCTCAAGCTCATCATAAGCGAGCACTCGAGGCGATCCGTATCTGAAGTTACGTGGGGAGAACTGCCTGCGCTCCAGAGACAAGAGCAAAGGGTGTCCGGCGATGGCTCG
The DNA here is from genome assembly GCA_021437245.1 of Aegilops speltoides. Classification (NCBI taxonomy): domain Eukaryota; kingdom Viridiplantae; phylum Streptophyta; class Magnoliopsida; order Poales; family Poaceae; genus Aegilops; species Aegilops speltoides. Next base: position 253,551,867 of record CM038144.1, read on the forward strand.
ATTTGGCGTCGTTCTGATCGACCAAAGAACCACCGGCAGCTGCTCGATCCAATTTCTTCCACACTTGTGCAGCCTGTTGAAAGTTCTGGTCTTGAGCCCGCGCAACACTTCAGTGTTTGCCCTCTCCGCTTGACCGTTGCTTCTCGGGTGAGCAACAGAAGTGAAGCAGATCTTGGTGCCAAGATCTTGGACATACTGCATGAAGGTGCGGCTTGTGAATTGTGTGCCATTGTTGGTGATGATCCTGTTAGGGATTCTGAAACGGCAAACAATTGACCTGAAGAACTTGATTCTTGTTGTCTGTCACCTTCCTCCTTGGTTCTACTTTAGGCCACTTTGTGAACTTGTCGATTCTGGACGTACAAGTACTCAAAGCCCCGACAACTTCGGGAAGGGGCGAGATATCGAGCCCCCAGACCAAAAATGGCCAGGATAAAGGGATTGTTTGGAGAGCTTGAGCTGGTTGGTGAATTTGTTTGGAGTGGAACTGGCACGCTTCACACTTGGTTACTTGTGCAGTTGCATCCTGGAGGGCTGTCGGCCAGAAGAAACCTTGCTAGAAAGCCTCGCTGGCGAGTGCTCTTGCGCCAATGTGGTGACCACATATGCCTCCGTGTATCTCCGCCAACAGCTCCTGTCCATCTTCCCGGGAGAGGCACTTTAATTTCACTCCGTTGAATCTTCTTCTGTACAGTATGTCATCGACAAACTGGTACATACTTGATTGCCGGGCTACTTTCTCCGCTGCTTCTTGCTCCTCGGGAAGTTCTCCTGTCTGCAGGAAATGGACGATCTGCTGTGCCCATGCCGGAGCCTGTGGCTCGACGACAAGGACTAAAGGCGCGAATGCTGCTGCGGGAACATCCGCTTCTACGGCAAGGATCTGGCAGTCAACTCCGACGAGCAGAAGCTCCTCACCCACGCCACCACTGACAACGAGATGGCATACATCGCCCAGAGGGCAAGAGGCGGCGGCGGCCGCTCTTGCGTGGCGGTTGGCTTCACGTTGGCGGAGGCGGATCTGGTGGCGGCAAGCCTCGCCGACCGGGAAGATCTTGCCGGGAGGTCGATGGCGAGGGGGAGCGCGAGCGAGCGAGCCCGCCGAGGGCGAGTGGCCAACCGTCCTCGAGCAGCTTGCCGCAGGCAGGGCCCTCAGCACAGCCCCAATTCCAGCCAAGAAGGCGCCTCCGTCGAGTTGGAGATATGGCAGAGGAGCAGGCCGACCAGCAGCCGCGGCGCCGGGGGACACGCTCCACCGCGGCAAGTACCGTTGCCGCGGGAGGGTCCCAGGCTGTGCCGGCAACTGAGGCGGGTTCCTCCCGGGGCGCCACGCCTGATCCTGCCGTAGCCCCCGGCAAACGCAGAAGGGAGCCTATTCCTCCGCCACACCGCGCAGAGAGGGTACCGGAGTTCGACCTCTCCGCGTTGAGCTCCGATGACGATGAAGAGGAGGATGATGAGGAGGAGTAAGGCTTTCTTCTTACTGTACTCGTCTTTCTTTGATCTTTGTTGTTGCTTATCTTATATCTAATTTGCTTCCCTTTGAATCCTTGTTCCATTTCAGGACTCTGGCCGAGAGAGCGGCGAATAGGGCCAAAGTCCCTGCGGTTGTCGTCGAGGACGATCCTGCTGTGGATGCAGAGGACACGTCCGAGACTACCTTGACGGACCCGGTTCCTTCCCCTCGCAGCAGCCCCCAGCACAGCCCCCAGCGTAAGTGTTTGGTTCACTTCCTGTTGTGGGGCGCGCATGGGTGCTTCTTCTTTTGCTGTTATCTCAACTGCTGATCCATTCGTGTAGGAGCAGAGCAGGTCCATCAGGGGCAATCTGGCCCGGCCCGGAGGTCTTTATGCTGCCGACTACGCCGCCAAGGGGTGATTCCTCGACAAGGGGCGCTCCCGGCAAGGGAGGGTCTCGGTGAAGGGCCAGAACAGCGAGCCCTCGGTGGAGGAGCCCATGGTCACTAAACCCAGCACAGGTAACCTCCCTTGTCGGAAATCTTCCCTTGAGCTCTTCTTCTGATCTTCTTTTTTTTTGGATATTTGCTTGACTTTTCTTTCCTCTTCCCATCCTCAGATCCCCCTCTTGCCGACCGATGGAGACCGAGGCCACGGTGAAAGAGGGCCTGTGGCAACAACCGAAGATGTCGCCGCTGGCGAGGAAGAGGCCGGCGCTGACGAGTCCGCCGATGAGGAAGCCGCCAAGGCTGCTGGCGCAGGAGCCGGTGAGGGGTCCGGCGATCGTACTGACGACCCGGAGGACGCAGGAGCGCAAGGCGCTGCACCGTCCGCCGACCCCTCCGCCGCCGATGCGGCGCCAGACTCGAGGAGCCCGGCCAGCGATACTTGAAGGCCGGGCGTGTACATCAACATCTTCCACGGGCATCGAGCTCCAGGGCGCCGGTGGGGGGAGAGGAGTTTTACGGGGAAGTACTTGCCTCCGCTGGGCTGGCAGTGGTTGACAAACCAAGCAGCAGCAGCGGTGAGTCCGAGGAGGAGCAATTGCTCCGGAAGTTAGTGTCACTCTACCGCGCCCGGCAAGCGAAGCTCGAGTCCCGGGAAGCGCTTGTCGCGCAGGCGGGAGTTGACATAGAGAAACATGCGGAGCAGCTCGAACCGCAACCGGAGGCCCTCGGTCCATTCTTTGAGGAGAGGCGCGGCTCGGCGAGGAAGAAGGCATTCATCTGGAGAATTTGAAGCGAAGAGCAGCGAGCTTGCCGCCGAGGCTGTCCAAGCGTGATGGTGAGCTGATCTGAAGAAAGTAAACTTGGACAGCCAAGAAGAGGAGCTCGCCGTCAGGGAGCAATCACTTGGCGGGGCACTCAAGGAGGCGAAGGATGCCACCGCTGCTGCGAGGCCGCCAAGAAGGAGTTAGAGGTGAAGGTGGCGCTTGGTGGGCGGATATGAAAAGGAAAACGAAGAGCTTTCAGCACTCCAGTATGACGCGAGAAGGATGCACGCGCCCATGGCGAGCTGCAAGTCCAGCTTGCCGAGAAGATCAAGGAGCTGAACGCCGCCAAAGACTCAAGTCTTGGCTGGAGCTGGCCAGCCACCTTGGCGGGGACGCTGGGCGCCGCCAAGAAGCGAAAAACGACTTGAGGAAGGAGCTCAAAAGGCAGCGAAGAGCTGCTGACGAGGGCCGCCGAGACTCAGAACACTTTTCGAGGCCATGGTGGAGCTCGACGGGCGGAGGCCTCGTCAACACCGCTGCAGATCATCGGCGAGGAGTTGGCGGAGCTGGACTTGGCGGGCCGGGTACTCCACCAACGAGAACCTCCAGCCAGCGCCAAGCTCACTCTCTTCTTCAAAGGCGTGGCGGCGGCCCTCCAGCAGCTCGAGAAAGGATCCCGAAGAAGGCTGGCGGACGAGTCGCGCTGGCATAATCTGCGCCAAGGTCTTGGAGAAGGTCTTTGGTCAAGGTCCTCTTCCGCAACCAGGCCTCGACCTCTCCGCGTCACCAAGAAGCTGCCGGAGGACGCTGATCTTGAAGAGCTCAGGGCCGTCGTCGCACCCATCGTGGACAATGTGAATGAGGTCAGGAGGGTCGACGGCGAGCGCGTGGATTAGGCCGCCCTTCTTCTCCCTTTTTCTTGCTTCTTGCCGTTTGATTATGAGAACAATCTAGTCAGTGCCACAATAAGTCATTCTTGTAGTATAACTTTATTCTAGGTACTGCTTGCTATGTTATATCCTTTACTCTGTTACATCCCTTGTATGTTTTTACCCTCGCTTTGAGGAACTTGCAGTATAAGCACACTTTTGAGTCGGAACATCAGCAACCATTTGGCGGTCTTGGCTCGACAGAAACCTTATCGGGGCTAGTTGCAGACTCACTTGTATTGCTAAGCGGACTCGAAAACAAATCAAAGGCTTAACTTAGCCACAAGTCGATTCCTCCGCGCATGGTTTTCCATACAAAACACAGACGTTTCAAGGAGTATAACTTAAAATTTAAAAGCGACTATGCTCAAACTTTGGCAACTTAGCTTTTACGTTGTCTGCGTCCGGCAAGGCTAGATTCCTTTGAGCGGCCTTTGGTCCATACCTTCATCTTCTCCTCCCCTGGTGAACTTGTATGGAGGGATCTTCTTTGAGAAGAAAGAAGAAAATAATGATATGGAACCTTAAGGTTCTCTATTGCTTACGGGGGTAAGTGCTGCACAAAGTGTCGGTTACATGCAAGAAAAATAAAGATGCATTGAATTTGACAAGATGTGCGGGCACATAAACTTTATTTACGCACGCCGAGCAGCGCCGGCTTTGTACAAAGGGTTACATGCGACAGCCGCAAGGCTTGTACAAAAGGTGGTTGCGGAACGGGCCCGCAACGCGCCTTATGGGTAAAACTTGCGAAGATGTTCTATGTTCCAGAGTTGCTCACGGAATGCCATCTTCGGTCTCAAAGCGCACAACACGGGCCTAGTGACTCGTTTCACCCAATAAGGGCCTTCCACTTCAGCGTCAACTTGTTGGAATTCTTGGCGGACTGAACACGCCGAAGAACAAGGTCGCCTTCCTCGAAGCTTCGGCATTAACTGCGGCTATGGTAGCGGCGCAAAGCTTGTTGGTAGCGAGCAGCTCGCTCTGACAAAGAACTGAAGGCGATCCTCCTCGAGGAGCGTAGCGTCATCTTGCCGCAGCTGCTCTTGCTCAAGCTCATCATAGCGAGCACTCGAGGCGATCCGTATCTGAGTTACGTGGGGAGAACCGCCTCGCTCCGTGACAAGAGCAAAGGGTGTACGGCGATGGCTCGATTTGGCGTCGTTACGATCGACCAAAGAACCACCGCGTTGCTCGATCAATTTCTTCCACACTTGTGCAGCCTGTTGAAAGTTCGGTCTTGAGCCGCGCAACACTTCAGCGTTGCCCTCTCCGCTTGACCGTTGCTTCTCGGGTGAGCAGCAGAAGTGAAGGAGATCTTGGTGCCAAGATCTTGGACATACTGCATGAAGGTGCGGCTTGTGAATTGTGTGCCATTGTTGGTGATGATCCTGTTAGGGATTCCGAAGCGGCAAACAATTGACTGAAGAACTTATTGCTTGTTGTCTGTCACCTTCCTCACTGGTTCTACTTGAGGCCACTTTGTGAACTTGTCGATTCGGCGTACAAGTACTCAAAGCCCCGACAGCTTCGGGGAAGGGGCGAGGATATCGAGCCCCGGACCAAAAATGGCGGGATAAAGGGATTGTTTGGAGAGCTTGAGCTGGTTGGTGAATTTGTTTGGAGTGGGCGGCACGCTTCACACTTGGTTACTTGTGCGATTGCATCACGGAGGCTGTCGGCGGAAGAAACCTTGCCGAAAGCCTCATTGGCGAGTGCTCTTGCGCCAATGTGGTGACCACATATGCCTCCGTGTATCTCCGCCAACAGCTCTGTCCATCTTCACGAGAGAGGCACTTTAATTTCACTCCGTTGAATCTTCTTACATGCAGTATGTCATCGACAAACTGGTACATACTTGATTGCGGGCTACTTTCTCCGCTGCTTCTTGCTCCTCGGGAAGTTCTCTGTCTGCGCAGAAATGGGCGATCTCTTTGTGCCCATCATGCCGGAGCACTGTGGCTCGGCGACAAGGACTAAAGGCGCGAATCTGCTGCGGGAACATCCGCTTCTCGGCAAGGATCTGGCAATCAACTCCGACGAAGCGAAGCTCCTCACCCACGCCACCACCGACAACGAGATGGCGTACATCGCCAGCAGTAGGCCAAGAGGCGGCGGCAGGTATTGGGCGAAGCTTGGTTCTTCCTGTTGGCGGAGGCGGATCTGGTGGCGGCAAGCCTCGCCGACCGGGAAGATCTTGCACAGGAGGTCGATGGCGAGGGGGCGCGAGGCCGAGCGAGCGAGCCCGCCGAGGGCGAGAGTGGCCAGCCGTCGTCGGCAGCTTGCCGCAGGCGGGCCCTCAGACCTGGCCCCAATTCCAGCCAAGAAGGCGCCTCCGTCGAGTTGGAGATATGGCGGAGGAGCAGGCCGACCAGCAGCAGCGGCGCCGGGACACGCTCCACCGCGGCAAATACTGCTGCAGGAGGGTCCTGTGTGTGCCGACAAGCCGAGGCGGGTCCTCCCGGGCGCCACGCTGATCTGCCGTGGCCCGGCAAGCGCAGAAGGAGCCTACTCCTCCGCCACACCGCACTGAGAGGGTACCGGAGTTCGATCTCTCCGCGCTGAGCTCCGATGATGATGAAGAGGAGGAGGATGAGGAGGAGTAAGGCTTTCGTCTTACTGTACTCGTCTTTCTTTGATCTTTGTTGTTGCTTATCTTATATCTAATTTGCTTCCCTTTGAATCCTTGTTCCATTTCAGGGACTACGGCGAGAGAAGCGCGAATAGGGCCAAAGTCCCTGCGGTTGTCGTCGAGGGCGATCTGCTTTGTGGATCTGAGAGGACACGTCAGAGACTACCTTGACGGACCGGTTCCTTCCCTCGGCAGCCCCAGCCAGCCCCCAGTAAGTGTTTGGTTCACTTCCTGTTGTGGGGCGCGCATGGGTGCTTCTTCTTTTGCTGTTATCTCAACTGCTGATCCATTCGTGTAGGAGCAGAGCAGGTCCATCAGGGGCAATCTGAAACTGACCCGGAGGTGCTGTCTGCTTCGACTACGCCACCAAGGGGTGATTCCTTGACAAGGGGGCGCTCCCCAGCAAGGGAGGAGTCTCCAGCGAAGGACGGAACCGACGAGCCCTCGGTGGAGGAGCCCATGGTCACTAAACCCAGCACAGGTAACCTCCCTTGTCGGAAATCTTCCCTTGAGCTCTTCTTCTGATCTTCTTTTTTTTTGGATATTTGCTTGACTTTTCTTTCCTCTTCCCATCCTCGGATCCCCTCTTGCCGACCGATGGAGACCGAGGCCACCGGTGAAAAGGGCCCCGCGCAACACCGAAGATGTTGCTTGCTGGCGAAAGAGGCCAGACGACGAGTCCGCCGATGAGGAAGCCGCCAAAGGCTCTTGGCGCAGGAGCAGCGAGGTCCGGCGATCGTCTTGGCGACTGGAGGGCGCTTGAGGCGCAAGGCGCTGCACCGTCCGCCGACCCTCCGCCGCCGATCACGGGCGCCGGGCTCGAGGAGCCCCACCAGCATACTTGAAGGCGGCGGCGTGTACATCAAGCTTCCTGGGCGTCGAGCTCGAGGCGCCGGTGGGGAGAGGAGTTTTCGGGAAGTACTTGCCTCTGGCTGGCGATGGTTGACAAACCGAGCAGCAAAGCAGCGGTGAGTCGAGGAGGAGCAATTGCTCCGGAAGTTAGTGTCACTCTACGCGCCCGACAAGCGAAGCTCAAGTCCCGGAAGCGCTTGTCGCATGGCGGGAGTTGACATAGAAACACGCGGAGGAGCTCCGAGCCGCAAACGAGGCCCTCGGTCCATTCTTGAGGAGAGGCGCAGCTCGGCGAGGCGAAAGGCATTCATCTGAGAAGGCTGAAGCGAAGAAGCAGCAGAGGCTTGCCGCCGAGGAGCTGTCCAAGCGGGATGGTGAGCTGATACAGAAGAAAGTAAACTTGGACAGCCACGAAGAGGAGCTCGCCGTCCGGGAGCAATCACTTGGCGGGGCACTCAAGGAGGCGAAGGATGCCACCGCGGCTGCCGAGGCCGCCAAGAAGGAGTTAGAGGTGAAGGTGACGCAGCTGGAGGCGGATATGAAACGGAAAAACGAAGAGCTTTCCGCACTCCAGCGCGAACGCGAGAAGGATGCACGCGCCCATGGCGAGCTGCAAGTCCAGCTTGCCGAGAAGATCAAGGAGCTGAACGCCGCCAAAGACTCAAGTGCTGATCCGGGCTGGCCAGCCACCTTGGCGGGGACGCTGGACGCCGCCAAGAAGCGAAAAACGACTTGAGGAAGGAGCTCAAGGGCAGCGAAGAGCTGGCTTGCGAGGGCCATGAGACTCGAGAACACTTTTCGAGGCCATGGTGGAGCTCGGGGCGGAGGGCCTCGTCAACATCGCTGCTGATCATCGACGAGGAGTTGGCGAGCTGGACTTGGCGGGCCGGGTACTCCACCAGCGAGAACCTCCAGCCCAGCGCCAAGCTCACTCTCTTCTTCAAGGGCGTGGCGGCGGCCCTCCAAGCAGCTCGAGAAAGGATCCCGAAGAAGGCTGGCGGACGAGTCGCGCAATCTGCGCCAAGGTCTTGGAGAAGGTCTTTGGTTAAGGTCCTCTTCCGCAACCCAGGCCTCGACCTCTCCCGCGTCACCAAGAAGCTGCCGGAGGACGCTGATCTTGAAGAGCTCAGGGCCGTCGTCGCACCCATCGTGGACAAGGTGAACGAGGTCAGGAGGGTCGACGACGAGCGCATGGATTAGGCCGCCCTTCTTCTACCTTTTTCTTGCTGCTGCCGTTTCAGTTATGAGAACAATCTAGTCAGTGCCACAATAAGTCATTCTTGTAATATAACTTTATTCTGGGTACTGCTTGCTATGTTATATCCTTTACTCTGTTACATCCCTTGTATGTTTTTACCCTACGCTTTGAGGGAACTTGCCGGCGCAAGCACACTCGCTGAGTCACGGAACATCGGCAGCCATTGGCGGTCTTGCCTCCGACAAGAAACCTTGTCGGGGCTAGTTGCAGACTCACTTGTATTGCTAAGCGGACTCGAAAACAAATCAAAGGCGCAACTTAGCCACAAATCGATTCCTCCGCGCAGGTTTTCCATACAAGGCGCAGACGTTTCAAGGAGTATAACTTAAAATTTAAAAGCTGACTATGCTCAAACTTTGGCAACTTAGCTTTTACATTATGCGTGTCCGGCAAGGCTAGATTCCTTTGAGCGGCCTGGTCCATACCTTCATCTTCTCCTCCCCTGGTGAACTTGTGGGCGGAGGGATCTTCTTTGAGAAGAAAGAAGAAAATAATGATATGGAACCTTAAGGTTCTCTATTGCTTACCTAGGGGTAAGTGCTGCACAAAGTGTCGGTTACATGCAAGAAAAAGAAAGATGCATTGAATTTGACAAGATGTGCAGGGAACACATAAACTTTATTTACATGGGAGCTGCGCGGCTTTGTACAAAGGGTTACATGCGGCGGTAACAAGGCTTGTACAAAAGGTGGTTGCGGGCAGGCCCGTAACCGCGCCTTATGGGTAAAACTTGCGAAGATGTTCTATGTTCGAGGAGTTGCTCACGGAATGCCATCTTGGTCTCAAAAGCGAACAGCGCCGGGCCTAGTGACTCGTTTCACCCGATAAGGGCCTTCCCTTCAAGCGTCAACTTGTTGGAATTCTTGGCGGACTGAACACGCCGAAGAACAAGGTCGCCTTCCTCGAAGCTTCTGGCATTAACTTTGCGGCTATGGTAGCGGCGCAAAGCTTGCTGGTAGCGAGCAGCTCGCACACCAGCCTGAAGATGATCCTCCTCGAGGAGCAGCGCGTCATCTTGCCGCAGCTGCTCTTGCTCAAGCTCATCATAAGCGAGCACTCGAGGCGATCCTTATCTGAGTTACGTGGGGAGAACCTGCCTGCTCCGTAGACAAGAGCAAAGGGTGTCTGGCCAGTGGCTCAATTTGGCGTCATTCTGATCGACCAAAGAACCACCGGCAGCTGCTCGATCCAATTTCTTCCGCACTTGTGCAGCCTGTTGAAAGTTCTGGTCTTGAGCTCGCGCAACACTTCAGCGTTTGCCCTCTCCGCTTGACCGTTGCTTATCGGGTGAGCAACAGAAGCGAAGCAGATCTTGGTGCCAAGATCTTGGACATACTGCATGAAGGTGTGGCTTGTGAATTGTGTGCCCTTATCGGTGATGATCATGTTAGGGATTCGAAGCGGCAAACAATTGACTGAAGAACTTGCTGCTTGTTGTCTTGTCACCTTCCTCACTGGTTCCACTTGAGGCCACTTTGTGAACTTGTCAATTACAGCGTACAAGTACTCAAAGCCCCGATAGCTTCGGGGGAAGGGCGAGATATCGAGCCCCGGACGAAAATGGCGAGGATAAAGGGATTGTTTGGAGAGCTTGAGCTGGTTGGTGAATTTGTTTGGAGTGGGCCTGCACGCTTCACACTTGGTTACTTGTGCGATTGCATCTGGAGGCTGTCGGCCAGAAGAAACCTTGCCGGAACACCTTGCCGGCGAGTGCTCTTGTGCCAATGTGGTGACCACATATGCCTCCATGTATCTCCGCCAACAGCTCCTGTCCATCTTCCCGGTAGAGGCACTTTAATTTCACTCCGTTGAATCTTCTTCTGTACAGTATGTCATTGACAAACTGGTACATACTTGATTGCCGGGCTACTTTCTCCGCTACTTCTTGCTCCTCGGGAAGTTCTCCTGTCTGCAGGAAATGGACGATCTGCTGTGCCCATGCCGGAGCCTGTGGCTCGACGACAAGGACTAAAGGCGCGAATGCTGCTGCGGGAACATCCGCTTCTACGGCAAGGATGCAGGACCTGCCGGGCGTGATGTTCCCGGCAAGCGTGTCGAGACTGACTTGTCGAGCATCTGCTTCAACGAAACAAACCACAGGGCTTGTCGGAGCGGTGCTCCTCGGCACTTCTGTGTTGATCCTGGAGACCTTCTTGGCGGCGGCTCCGGGGAGCTCTGCCGGAAAGTAGTCGCCAGTGACCAACTTTGTCTTTTTGCTCTGTCCAGTTGATGGTGTTATAGATGGTTGAGTCAGCTTGAGCACAAAAATTCCTGGTTCCACAGGTAACTTGAGTGCAGCACACTTTGACAGGCCATCTGCAATGTTATTCTGAGCTCTTGGAACATGTTCCATTTGCAGGCCGTCAAAATGCTCTTCTAGCTTTCTCACTTCATCAATGTATGCTTCCATCAACGGACTCTGATAATCTTTGTTAACTTGGCGGACGACAAGCTGTGAGTCACCCCGGACAATGAGCTTCTTGATCCCAAGTTCTGCCGCGATCCTGAGTCCGGCAAGCAAGCCTTCATACTCTGCAGTATTGTTTGTTTCCTGCTCCTTGGGAAAGTGCATTTGGATTACGTACTTGAGGTTCTCTCCGGTGGGGGCGACAAGTAAATGCGCCCTTTCAGCGCCTTGCAGCGAGAAGGCACCATCAAAGTACATGATCCATTCTTTGCTAGCTTCCTTGACGGGGATGCTCTTCTCCGGAGTTTCTTCATCGGGTGTTGGCGTCCACTCTGCTATGAACTCCGCCAATGCTCGGCTTTGAATAGTTGAAGTACTTTCAAACTTGAGGGCAAAGCTTGACAATTCCAGTGCCCACTCGACAATTCTGCTTGTTGCTTCTGGATTCTGCAATATCCTCTTCAACGGAAAGCGAGTGACAAGCTGTGATCTCATGTGCTTGAAAGTAATGGCGCAGCTTCCTCGAGGCCATGAGAAGGCGAAAAGCAACGCACACGAGTACCTTGATCTAGCCCCGCAAAAGGGCCGACAAAAGTATCTTTGGTATTTGCACCATCTTCTCTGCCTCTCCTCGCAAGCTAGACAGATCCATCCTTGGCGGGCGAACTTGTCGGATCGGGGCTTGTCGGGCGAGCTTGTCGGAGAAGCCCCCGCTTGTCATTTGGACTCGCTTGCATGCGTGGCTGGCTCATCATCGCCTCCTCTCCGCCACTAACGCAGCACTAACCACTTGATTGGTTGCCGCCCGGTATAGCGAGCAACTTCTCTTGTGGCTTAGGTGCGACAAGTGTTGGAGTGGAGGACAAATATTTCTTCAAGTCTTGCGGCGCAGCCTCGCTTCGGAGTCCATTTCATGGGACCCGCCTTTTTCAAGATTTTGAAAAATGGCGAGGCACGTTCAGCAGAACTTGGAAATGAATCTACTAAGAGTGGCAGCGCAGCCGGCAAGCCTTCGCACATCCTTGGCGCTTTGGTGCTTCAATTTGCTCAATGGCCTTGATCTTGTCGGGATTGGCTTCAATCCCCCTCTGAGACACAAAGAACCGAGAAGCTTGCCGGAAGGAACTCCGAACACACACTTCTCGGGGTTCAACTTGAGATTGACCTTGCGCAGATTTGCAAAAGTCTCATCCAAATCTTGGATCAGAGTCTCTTTGTTCTTGCTCTTGACCACTATGTCATCCATGTAAGCTTCTACATTTACGTGCAGTTGTGGCTCAAAAGCATGGTGACTACTCTTGCAAATGTTGAACCAGCATTCTTTAGTCCAAAAGGCATCCGTGCGAAGCGATCGTGCCACATGGAGTAATGAATGCGGTTTCTCTTCATCCTCTTACGCCATGAAGATCGATGATATCCGAGTATGCATCAAGGAATGAAAGCAGATCGCATCCTGCTGTGGAGTCGACAATCTGGTCAATGCGCGGCAAGGGAAACGGATCCTTGGGACAAGCTTTATTAACATCAATGAAGTCAATACAAAGCCTCCACTTCCCGTTTGCCTTGCGCACGACTACTAGATTGGCTAACCATGTTGGATGGAGTACTCCTCGGACCAGGCCTGCTGCTTCCAACTTCTTGATCTCTTCGCAATGAAATCTTGTCTCTCCCGCTTGCTTGTTTCGACTCTACGCTTGCGGGCCGCGTGAGGGCGAGCGGCAGGTGGTGCTCAATTACTTCCACAGGAACACGGGGATGTCGGATGGTTGCCATGCAAACACATCGACATTTGCCCGCAGGAAAGCAACGAGCGTGCTTTCCTATTTAGGATCAAGCGTGGCACTGATGGTGAAGGTACCACCAGTGCCGTCCTCCTTGGCGGCCACTTTCTTGGTCTCTGGGGAAGCTGTCTTTGCCTTCTTACACTTGCCGGTGGAGCTCGATGGTTCGTCCTCGACGGTAGCACAGCACTCCGCAGGGGTGCGCTTGCCGGAGTGGGCATCAGAGCTACGCTTGCTGGACTTAGCCTTCTTCTTCTTCTCCCCGGGAGCTTCAGCGGCAAGTGTCTGGCGCTCTGCTGCGGCTGCTGCTTCCCGGTAGATCTTGTCGGTACAAATAAGTGCATCCTTCTTGTCGCCTTGGACAGAAATAACACTTATCGGACCAGGCATCTTGAGCACATTGTAGGAGTAATGAGATGCTGCCATGAACTTGGCAAGCGCTGGACTGCCTAGTATCCCATTGTAGGGCAATGGGAAATCAGCAACGTCAAATGTGACTCTCTCTGTCCTGAAATTCAGCTCGCTTCCAAAGGTCACTGGCAGTGTGATCTTCCCCTTCGGCTTGCTCCTTCCCGGATTTATTCCCTGAAAGGTACCAGTCTCTTCGAGCTTGCTATCGGGGATCTGGAGCTTCTTGAGCACCGCTGAAGAGATCAGATTCAGGGCGGCCCCGCCGTCAACCAACATCTTTGTGACCTTGAGGTTGCGGATGGTTGGCGAAACCAACATTGGCAAGCACCCGACCGCAGTGATGTGATTAGGGTGATCCTCAACATCAAAGACGATGGGCGTGCTGGACCACTTCAGAGGCTTGCGCGATTCAACGGACGGTTCTGCTGCGCTCACCTCTCGCGCCCATTGTTTGAGTTGGCGGTGCGAGGTGTGCAGAGAAGCACTGCTGTCGATGCACAACACCTCCGTTGCCTTCTGAAACTCTTGGTCGTCGGTCTCATCTTCCTCCATTTCATCATCCTCATCTTCGTCTTCGTCCTTGTCGCGGCCACGGGGAGGCCTGTCTCCTTGCTGCGGCGCCCTCCTCGGGCGGGAAACTTCTTGCCGGATCCCCCGCCACCTTCTCGGGCCTTCTCCTTGTCGCGGCGCTCATATTCAGCTTTCTGTAGCTCTGCCATCTGCTCAACTTTCTTGCAGGCTTGGAGGTCATGGCCCTTGGTGCGGTGGATCTTGCAATACTGCTTGCCGGAGCCGTCCTGCTTGTCGGCGGCCACCACAGCCTCGCCGGAGTCACTAGCTTTGGCCTTGTCGGAGCCGCCTCCGCTGCCGGACTGCTCGACAACTAGCACATCCTTGGCCTTTCTCTTTCTGTTGCCCCGCCCCCGGTTTTTCCTTGCCGGGGCGGCATCCTCACTGTCAGATCCTTCTGCTCCTGCAGTCTCTCCGGGGATTTTCCTCCCCTCCTCAGCCCGTGCACACTTGTCGGCCAGAGCGTACAGCTCGCTGACATCTCTAATCTTGCACATCGCCATCTCCTCCCTCATCCTGCTGATTCGCGCGTTCTAATGGAGCAGCGATAAGCGCGGCGGGGTGGACGTCTGGGATGTTGCGCGCACTGGCTGAATCTCTGTATGTACTTGCGCGGGGTTCTCCTCATACGGGCGAGCAAGTGAAGGTCGCTCTCCTGGCCATGAGGCTTGTGGCCGCCTGTGAAGGCGCCAACAAACTGGTGGCATAGGTCCGCCCACGAAGAAATGGAGTTCTCCAGCAAGTGCATGAGCCAAGATCTGATGTTGGGCTTGAGCACCAGCGGGAAGTAGTTGGCAAGGATCTTCTCGTCGCGTCCTCCGGCAGCCTGCACCGCGATGGTGTAGATGCCGAGGAACTCTGACGGATGTATCCTGCCATCGTACCTCTCGGGCACGTCTGGTTTGAAGTTCTTGGTGTTGGGCCACTGGACTTGCCGCAGCTCACGGGTGAAGCACGGCAACCTACCGCATATGGCAAGTCGCCTGGCTCCCCCGGCGCATGCATATCAACAGTGGGCCCAGCGCGCAGGTCGGATTGACGCCGCGCTTCTCTTCGACGCTCGATGCGAGTGCGAGCGTCTTCGTGCCGTCGTTCTTGAAGAACTTGGCGCTGATCGCGGCGAGCTCGCGGGCCCGACGACGCGGTGGAGTCGTTGTCGAGGTTGGCCGGCGGTGGCGATCTTAACCTTCGAGGCGGGAGTGCCTTGTGGTAGCCCCCAGCGGTCTTATCGGCGTCGGCTTGCGCTGGCGTCTTGCCGCGGCTTCGGCGTGCTTTCGTTCGCGGGGCTTATCGCCGTTAAGCGGCCGATGAGGCTATATATGGTGGCCCTCGATCGTCGATCTTGTGCGCGCTGGAGGGTAATCTAAGCAGGTGGGCTCGGGCGGCGCTTCCTCTGAGTCTTAGGCGGTGGTGGTGGCGGCGAGTGCGAGACATGCTCAAACTCTAACGGTGTTAGAAGGAGCAGCATCCCGTCGGCGACCGCACGCGCTTCGTGCCAGCGTCTTTGGCGTGCTTGTTGGCCTTGAACGTCCGCGACCCACCAGCTTGGCCTTGTTCCGCGCGAGCGGCGCCCGGAGCACCGTGGCATTGTCGATCTTGCACCTCTGGGAGGAGTGCGGTGGATGTCGCGGATGTGGAACCTTGCGGGGCCTTGTCACGGGGCGGGTGACGATGTGAGTCCCCACGCGCCCGCTCCTCCGCGGCGTCCACCCCACCGCCCGTTTGCTCCGGTGGCGATGGGGACGATCGCGAGCGGGCGGCTACCTCAAGTTTTCTTCTTGGTGGCATGTTGATGAAGATGCCGATGTAGTGTGCAGACGCCGGATCGGATGCTCACGACCTCGGCGCAACCCCTATCTGGCGCGCCAAAGATGTCGTGGTCGGCTGGGGCACGAGCACCTATGGGGCAAAAGGGCCCTTCGTCCGGCAAGGCGGAGGCCTTGAGAGCGGATCGGCGGCAACGCTGGGGGTTTTACCCGGCCGGAGCTCTCGGGAGATAAAACTCCTCTGCTGCTTTGTGTTTGTATTTGTTCTTGCTCAAGGCGTGGCGTGTAGTGGTGTTGGATCGTCGAATGAACCGAACCCCTTCTCGTGCGCATGGGCCTCCCTTTTATAGTCTAAGGGGTCACCGGACAGTGCAGCGTAGAAAGAGGGGTAAAGAGTAAAACGCGAGTTGGTACAGCGGTGTCCAGCAGTGTCCCCTACCTAACTCGGCGGGGGACAAGGGCATTTAATGCCGTCCGGTCGCTAACGATTGCAAAGAAGCGACCGTTAGAGGCGCCACCGATCGCCACGATGGCCTCCTTGTCGACTTAAACGCCACCCGCACCGCATGGCTGCTGGCGCCTCGCCACGTGCTCTGGGATGGCCACAGGGTGACACGTCATTGGATCTTGTTGGAGCTTGGGTGCGAGTGGCAGCCTTGCATGGCAAGTGCCTTGCCGCGACCGTTGTCTTGTCGCACCAGCAAGCTTGCCGCTCGCCGGGCCTTGCCGGGACGCGCGGGGCGTTCGGCAAGTTTTCTGGAAGAGCCTTGGTTGGCCTTCCCGGCAAGCTCCTCTTGTCGGGGTCTCGTCCTTCCCGGCAAGCTCTTCTTGCCGGGGCCTTGTACTTCCCGGCAAGCTCCTCTTGCCGGGGCTTTGTCTACTTGGTTGACACTTTGTTCTTGAATGGCGGCGGAAATAGCGGAGGGTCTTGGCGGACGCCTTGGCGAGCCTTGCCAGAGGTGCTACAACCGCCCGTGCACAAGTTCGAGTACTAAGGTACCCCTACTTTAGTCTACGGACAAGTAGCGATGGCGTATCCCGTAAGCAGCTGTAGCTAATGTAGCGATGGCGCTTTCGGAATCGCCTCTCGCTGCTCGACTTAACCACCGCGTTCGTCCTTCCCCACGGCCACTTCCTCCCAAATCAAACTCCTCCACTCTCGCTGCCGCCGTCGCCGTCGATGCGCGCCTCTCCGCACACCCTCGCCGCCCGGACCGGATTCAACACCGCCCGCCCCGACCTCACGCCGCCCGGACGCTGCCCATGCCCGACCTCGGCGCCGCCCTCCTCGTGCCCGAGCCCCAAGCCCGACCTCGCGCTGCTGCCCTCTCTCACATGCGGGCACCCGAGGTGAGCACGCCTGCTCCTCCCCCTCCCCTACCTCTTCCTAGATATTGTTCTTCAAATTTTAGTTGCATCAAATTAGTTAGGGTTCATCTATGGGTGGAAATGAATTGGATACAGATGCGGCTGGGATTTTTTCTTAGGTGATGTTTTCTTAGATGATGAATAAACACTAGTGTAATGCATAATAAAATGAGTAAAATTTGACCTTCTTCTATTTAGTTAGTAAGAACTAGTTAGTAAGAACTAGTTACTAATTAGGTGATTTTTTAGTTAAAGCAATTTTTCCCGCCTCGACGTGGACGATGCCTATCCCACATCCTCATCGTCAGTCGGCGGAGGATGACACACCTTGACCAGATCGGCCATGTCAAGGATTGGGCTCCTCGAGGTAATCTTGGGGCGCTACCTACCGGGGCGCGGAGTTCTTGAGAGCCACTGTCGTTGACCGAACCTTCTTTGGTGGCGGTCGCGTGGGCGATGGCGATCCGAGGCTCGAGGACTCGCGGAGGTGGTGCATCACCGTGTCGATGAGGAGGGCGCGCCACGTCCGTCGCTACTTGTTTGCGTTGGAGCACGAGCCGTTCTCCAATACTGGCGAGTTCTCGGGATCTCACTGGAGCTATGATCCCGTGATGGTGCCTTCTCGTGGGTGTCCACCGCTGCGCCCGATACCGTCGTGTGCTAGAGTTTTAGTTGTATTAGTGATGTTATATGTATGACACTATTCGTGATGTATTAGTGATAATATTTGATGATGTACTGACACATGAGATGATTTACTTTTGCTTATTGAATGCATGCTAATTTGAGTCCTATAAGATATTTTGAAATGTATATCTTGTGTTACTCAATATCCAAGTGGCGGTCATGTTTGCAGGTTACACCTTGAGTGGCCTATGTTTTTGCGGAGTGTTGATTCATTTCCGTTCGGCAAATTTCAGGCACTCGATATGTCCTATTTTAGCAAAGGTCATGCGGATTTTCCGTGAATTTTGGCATGACTTATGCCGAATATGTAGGAAATATCGAGTGCCCCGGTTTGTGTGTTGAGTATCTTGGTAGTTGTCTTGATCGATTTTCAATTAATGTTTTAACAATGAACATAGGAAATGTCGGCGATGAAAAGGATTTGGTATTGCAAATCTTGTGAAGGCGAAAAGTCTTGACTGTCTTGACGGAATCTTCCTAGATGATGATAGGCGCTTGACATCAAGCTGGGCGAGAACTTGAAGTGGATCTGATGAAGTCCTAGCGACAAGTCTTTTTCGTAATTAAGCATGACATCTGCTTCATTTGCTTCAACTTATATTTTTTTACTGTTCTACTAGCGTATCCCCTGCCATGCAAGAGTTTTTGTATTGGATAAGATAGGTTTCAGTCATAGTATGGAGGAAAAGAAAGTTTACTTGAAGACCGAGCATGGTTATATTTTCCATGCAAAGTTATACAATTGAGACGACTACACCTATTTTGGATGCAAAACATGGTGAGCACTATGCAAGACTTATGCATTTGAGCACGATATGGTTATCACCTTTGATATTCGTCCAGGAAGATGATATTGAAGGTAATACCGACATCTGGGTCCATGTCTGACGCCTCGATTATACCATTATGTAAGTTTCTCAACCATATTTATGTCTTTGATATTGTTTATTCAAAATAGTTGACAACTAATTTGTATTGTCGACTTATTTGGTGCAAACAAACATGTCCAGTAGCTTGGTAGAGCGGGACCATTATCTTGTCACAGGGCTGAACTCAAGCTGCGAGGAGCTTAGTCATTATGTTTCATGGCTTGAGGATCTTGATCTTGTCAAGACAAATTTTCTTCTGCATTTAGAAATGTTAATCTTGAAAATGTCGACCAATAGTGTTAAGTAATGAACTACTGATCACATCTATTTAGGAAGGATGGTAAGATTTTTACTATTTGTCATCGATTGCACCTTTTCCATACATTATTTTTGAAGCTAAACTTCATTGCTAAGTATGTTACCGTCGATGTTCTTCACGAGGACTCCCGATGAATGTTGTGCCTTATGGGATCGAGACTAAAGGTACCATGAGTATTATCGACTTCGGCCAAGATATCCTCTGATTACTTTAGTGCATTCAAGATTAGCGGCGGCTACTTAATAGTGCAAGACTGGACCAAATATGTGATGGGGGGCAGAGAAGTACTAGGGGTAGCAAGCAGATCGCTACCCACGATTAGGAGACGAGTTCATCTGCATGCTCCAGTTTGATCGAGGAGGAGAGCTATACATGTTTTATGTTATTTTACTTAGAGAGAGCAGCGGAGTGATTAGCTAGCTAGAAATGAGTTTGAGGATGACGATGTTCTACACTATTACTATGATGATAAAATAGCTAGTGTTGGTGGTAATGACTATGATGATTATTATTAGCTAGTGTTAGTGTTGATTAAATAAATCTTGTTGGTGGTAATGACTATGATGATGATTAAATAGCTTGTCTTTGGCGGATTAGATTCAAGTGGAGGCAACATGTGGTGCACATCGATAGTACTACTAGTCCAAACTAGATCAAGTTTGGATTAGTAGTATACTTTGACATGCACCACATATTGCCTCCACTTGAACCTAATCCACCTTCATTGACACCTTGTCATGGACATAATGATGTAAACCTCATAACAGCTGGTATTGTACCAATATTTGTACGATGGCGCATAAATACACTAAAAATAAAAAAAAATAAAAAAAATACTAGTAGCGATGGACAAAAAACACGCTGCAAGTAGTTACCTTAGCAGTAGCGTGATATTGAACAAACACTGTAGCTATTTGTCCTAGCAGTAGCGCGTGGGGGCATGCGTTACTGCTACGCAATAGTTGTAGCGCCTTATAAGTAGCGCGGCCCCCCGCGCTACTAGTGGACACAAAGCACGCGCTACTGCTAGGGTTTTCCCTAGTAGTGCCAGCGGGTTTCTTGGCCTCTAGATGGCTGTTGGGGAGGAGCTTCTTCTTCTTCGCGGGAGTGGCCTCGGGAGGCACAACGATGCCTTTGTCGTCAGAATTTTTGGCCGCTGCGGCACAGTAGGCACGCTCGAGAGAGCAGATTACGTCCTTCTGATCGCAGGCGCCTGTGATGAGGCCACTGCGTTCTGGCATCTTGAGGATGTTATAGCCATGGTGAGTTGCCGCCATGAACTTGGCGAGGGCAGGATACCCAAGGATGGCATTGTACGGGAGGCCGATGTGGCCGATGTCGAAGTCGATGAGCTCAGTGTGGTAGGTGTCACGCTTGCCAAAGGTGACAGGGAGGCGCACTTGCCCCAGAGGGACAGTAGAGCCATCCGTCACCCCGGAGAACGGCCTTGTCGACATGAGCTGATCACATGGCACCTGAAGCATCTTGAATGTCTCGACAGAAAGCACATTGAGACCAGCACCGCCATCCATGAGAGTCTTGGTGACAGAGACGTTGCTAATGGTGGGCGTGCAGAGCATGGGGAGCGTACCGGTGGTGGCCGAACAATTGAAGTTATCCTTGGAGTCGAAGGTACGGGCATACAGTGACCATGTAACGACCTGAGACCGACGCTCCAGTGCCTTCCATTTATTTTCGCTTTCGTTGTATGTTTTATTTGCATGTTGCCTTCATCATCTTATCATCCACATTGCATCGGCACTCTGTTGTCATCATTTCTTTTTCAAACTTGCATCAGTTTGTAGTTGTCGCTTCTTCCTTGACTCTATTGACCTCCTCTGAGATCAACATGACCGCTCTTTTCTCTCTAGTCTTCTCTGTGGCCTTTTGGCTTTTTGTCAGGCACCTTGACTTTGTTGACCTCTCACAGAGCCCCTCGCAACCAAGTCTGAAACTTCCCGAACCCAAACCGGGTAGTCGTTACCAATGGGTCCGGATCATCCGTGAACATCCCTCAAATATCTTCGGTTTCTTATTTGGGCTACCTATAACCTATTTATCCAGGACCATCCAATTTTGATCGAGATGATCCAAACCCCTCTCCTTTCCTATATATATATAGACCCCTAGTCCATTTCTAGACCAAACCCCAAAACTAGGACATTTGTCCCTCCCTAGCCGCCGCCACCTACAACCTCCTCCTTCCTCGGATCAGCCGCCGCCGCCGCCGCCACCTATCAAATCCATCCATCCGCAGCACCACCCACCTCCTTCCTTTTCTTCACCAGACCAACCAGCTACCACCGATCCTTCCATCCGTCGATCCTGAGCTCCTCCTTCTCGAGCCGCAGCCAGCCTGCAGCAGTAGCCCCACGCGCCCGTTGATCCCCTCTGCCTCGCCTGACCTCGCCAGGGAGCAGAGCATCATGACGCCCGATCTCCTGCACCCCCCTCGTCCAGGAGCATTTGCTCCTCTACCCGGGCCCCCCTGCCACGGCTTTGCGACCCTGTGCCTCCCTCCTGCAGCCCGTGCAGGCCACCAAGAGGTGGGCTCCTATGCTGGATAGGATCTCCTCACCGCCCGGTTCCGTTCCCCAGGTTGCCGGACCTCCCTTCAAGCGTCGCCGCCGGCGGCCATAGGTCCAGTGCCATGCCCCACCTCCTTCCTTAGTTCTTCCTATTCCCTCTGTATTCATATCTCTCTTAGGGCTCTCTCTCTCTCTTCCTTGGACAGGAACCACCCGCTCTCCTTCTCCTCATGGAACTCACCGGAGCTCCCACGGCCGACGCCTCAAGCTCGTCTCCGTCGATCACCACCACCGCTGTGCAGATCCGCACGCTCCGCCTTGGATCCGGCTGGATCGCCCTTTCCTTCACCGTCTCCTGCTGTTCTCGAGCACCACCGGTCACCTTCACTTCGACTGCCGAAGTTCGCCTTGCCGCTCCGTCCTCCGCCTCATCTAGGACGCGAGCACCCGCCTCCAGCGCCCGCGTGGGCCATGCCCCGCGTGTTTCAGCCCAATAGCCAGTCCAAGGCCACTTCTTCCCAATTGGGCAAGGCCCATGGTGAGAACAAATGCGGCCCGTATCATCCTTTTCCCAGTTCTGTGAATTTATCTAATTATCTGGAGTTTACAGATTTGCAGAAAAACCCTTGCAATTCACGCATATCATATCTCACAAACTATGCATCATATGTAAAAACTTCATATATGAAAAACGCAAAGAATTTCATATAGTTTCATAATATGGAACTTTCATCCATGTTAAAAATGTTTAAAATGTTGTTTTAATTTAATTTGCATAAATGACATGTTAAAATGGTTTGTTTCATAACTAAATAACTATAGCTCGAAATTTAATAAACTTTATATGTAAATGGGGTAAAAAAATGCATAGATTAACAAGGTGCACTTTACATTTCTGTTTAAAAACAATAAAATATTGTTTAGGAAGAAAAGTACCAAAATTTGAAATATGCACATGGGGATTTTCCGGAATTGTTGACTGTTGTTTCTACCCGATTTAAATTTCTTAGTTAGTGTAGTTTATTTGTGTTGCACCTCTTTCCATGTTAAGAACATTTAAACTTGTTGGGTCCATAACGAGAGCGAAGTAAATATTTGAATATGGTGATTCGTCAATATGCAACTCATTGCATATTGAGCTCCACTTAACTTGTAGTGTTGATTGTTGCTCATTGCCATGCCATGCCTATTTAAATCAGACAGGCATCATATTTGATTGTGCATCATGGCATGATTATGCTTGTTTGTTTACCATGTTGTTTGCTTCTTTCTGTTGTTGCCTCTTCTTGATAGTTCCGGTAACGTTGCGATTGTGAGGTTGCGTTCGACTACGCCTGTTCGTCTTCTTCATGGACTCGGTCTTCTTCCTAGCGAGATTTCAGGCAAGATGATAGTTACCTTGGATACCACTACTATCTTTGCTTTGCTAGTTGTCTCGATGTTATCGCTATGTTGCGCTACCTACCACTTGTTTATCAAGCCTCCTGAAAGCACATTTGCTCCCTGGGTGGTTTTGGTAATTAATGACAACATACTTTGTGGTTGGACTAATGCTCTTATTAAGTATGTTTCAGGAAGTTCAATCACATTGGCATGGCAAAAGGACTGAAGAGGTGGACCCCTCAAAATGCTAAGGCAAGCATTGGCAAAAGCTCAAGACCCCATTTCTGGTTTAGTGATCCAAGATCACATTGAGTCCATAGGAAGGCCAATACTATTAAAAGGGGATGAGGTTATGATGATGATCTGGTTGCTCAAGTGCTTAGTGATACATCTCCTAAACTATCAGCAACTTTCACTGCCACATACACTCATAAGTAATCTCGGTCCCACCGATTTCCTAAACTTCAGTCACTGCGAGATGAACCACCTCGACCACAAAGCCAAACCCTAGAAATCTCGGATTTTCCGATTTCGAACTCGGTCTCACCAAAACTTGAGTTGCCAAGCACATAACATACGTCATCAAATCGGTGTCACCGAGATGATGAAATCGGTCCCACCGAGATTGGCAAGCTCTTGTCTTTACGAATCGGACTAACCGAGTTTGTATTTTCGGTCCCACGAAAATCCCAACGTTCACATGATTTGAACTTTCGGTCTCACCGAGTTGTCAACTTCGGTCGACCGAGATTGGTCAAATGTGTGTAGCAGTTGGATTTTGTGTGGAGGCTATAAATACTCCTCCACCCCTCTTCATTCGTGGAAGAGCCATCGAGAAAGAACTACCACTCCTACCTTACATTTACGAGAAGAGAACTACCTACCCTTGTGTTGAGATCAAGTTGCTCCACTCCCACCATATGAAGCTTGATCTCTAGCCTTCCCAAGTTGCTTTCCACTCAATCCTTTCTTCCACCACAGCCAAATCGGTGAGGAGAGTTGAATGTTGGGGAGATTATCATTTGAAGCACAAGAGCAAGGAGTTCATCATCATCAACACCATCTATTACCTTTTGGAGGTGGTGCCTCCTAGATTGGTTAGGTGTCGCTTGGGAGCCTCCGTCAAGATGTGGAGTTGAACCAAGAAGTTTGTAAGGGCAAGGAGATCGCCTACTTCGTGAAGATCTACCCCAGTAAGGCTAGCCCTCCGTGGGCGTGGCCATGATGGCATAGACAAGGTTGCTTCTTCGTGGACCCTTCGTGGGTGGAGCCCTCCGTGGACTCTCATGGCCGTTACCCTCCGTGGGTTGAAGTCTCCATCAACGTGGAATGACGATAGCACCACCTATCGGAACCACGAGAAAAATCTCCATGTCTCCAAATTGCGTTTGATCTTCTCCACTTCTCTTTACTACTTGTGCAATTTACTTTCCGCTGCCCATACTCTAGAATTGCATGTGTAGTATGCTACTTGACTTGTGTGATATGCAAAATCTGCCAAAATCTGTCCTTTATCAAAAGGCATAATTTTTATCTCGTCGAGTAGTCTAATCACCCCCCTCTAGACACTCTCACCTTCTTCGATCCTACAATTGGTATCAGAGCTTTGGTCTCCATTGCTTTGGTTTACACACCATTGGAGGAAGATGGATGTGTCTACGTTTGGGAGTGTTAGTCATAGAGTGCCTATTCTTAATGGAGTGTCCTATAACTCGTGGAGGATTGAAATGCTTATTATCTTTAAGATGTATAACTTGCGCAAATATGTTGAAACCCCATATGTGCCTCCATTTGACCCCTTGCACCCTACCATGGATGAAGAGCTTGATTTGCTTCGTAACCTCGGAACTGTAAATCTTATCATTAGAGGTTTGCCCGATAACTTGCTTAAGCTCGTTACAAACTTTGAGTGTGCCTATGCTATGTGGAAGTTCTTGGAAGAACTTTATCCGGACTGCTCTTTGAGAGGTCTTGATGAAATTCTATACAAGACTATTGAATTTGGTATGATGCACCCCAATGATCCCAACTTTGATAAATGCTTCTTTGAGCTTCGTGATCTCATGAAAAAGAAGGGTGATCCTTGTCTTATCAATGCTCTAATTAGAAATGCTCTTGTATTGCATTCCGATGATTATTGTCACATTGACAAAACTAATGCAAGTTGCTGTCAAATTGACCTAGGTGTTGATGATGAACTATCTATGGGTCAATATGATGATGAGCATGAGCATGATGATGATTGCTCCGATTCGGACACCGAGCTAGACAAGATCATGAAGAGTCTCAATCTTATGGCAAATCTGAGAGACTACATATCCGGTGGAAAAGAGTGGATTCTTGATAGTGGATGCACCGATCACATGACCGGAGACGAAGACATGTTTGAGAGCTTGCAAAGAGCGATGGTCCACGCAAGTATGTGACTTTTGGAGACAACTCCAAGGGTAAGGTACTTGGCCTTGGTAAGGTGGCCATATCTCATGATAGCTCTATTCAAAATGTCATGCTTGTTGAATCACTTGGATACAATTTACTTTCCGTGTCTAGATTAGCTGACTTTGGATTCAATGTGCTATTCACCGAAGTAGATTGCCAAGTCTTTCGTCGTGACAATCATAACATGGCATTTACCGGTATCCGTAGAGGTGATCTATATATTGTTGATTTCACTAAGAAAGCCCAACCTAGAACTTGCTTCATTGCTAAATCTGCAAAAGGTTGGTTATGGCATAGAAGGCTTGGACATGTTGGCATGCGTAACCTAGACAAGCTAATCAAAGGTGATCATATTCTTGGTGTTAAAGATGTTTTCTGTGACAAAGATAGACTTTGTAGTGCTTGTCAGGCAGGACAACAAGTAGGTGGAAGTCATCCCGTGAAGAACATCATGACCACAAGGAGACCGCTTGAGCTTCTTCATATGGATCTCTTCGGTCCCAATGCTTACAAAAGCCTTGGTGGTAACTCCTTTGGTCTAGTTATAGTTGATGATTATTCAGATTTATGTGGGTATTTTCCTTGATGACAAATCGCGAGTTGGAGGATCTTCAAAACCTTTGCTAGAAAGGCTCAAAATCAATTTGAGGTGAAGATCAAGAAAGTTGAGTGACAATGGAGCGGAGTTCAAGAACGCCCATGTGGACTCTTTTCTCGATGAGGAAGGAATTCTACATGAGTTCTCGACTCGTACACTCCTCAACAAAATGGAGCTGTTGAGAGGAAGAACCGAGCAGCTCATAGAGATGGCGAGAACAATGCTTGATGAATACAAGACAGAAGCACTTTTGGGGTGAAGCGGTCGAGACAGCTTGTCATGCTATCAACATGCTTTATCTTCATAAGCTCCTCGGCAAGACTTCATCTGAGCTCCTCACGGTAACAAACCCCAAGTGGGATACTTTCGTGTCTTTGGTTCAAAATGCTATATCCTTGATAAGCATCGGCGATCTAAATTTGCTCCTAAAACTCATGAAGGCTTTTTCTTGGTTATGGATCAAACTCCCACACCTACCGTGTCTACAATAATTTCACCCGAAAGGTTGAAGAGGCGGTAGATGTGAAGTTTGATGAATCTAATATTTCATAAGTAGAGGAAATGCCTATTGATGTAGGAGACAAGGACCCATCGGAAGCCATTCAAGATTTATCTATTGGAAAGATCCATCCCATGGAAGTGAAGGAGAGTACCTCATCTACATATGTGGAGCCCCCTACCTCACGGCCAGATGAACCTCAAGGCAACATGGAGGCCTCTACAAGTGGAACTCACCAAGATGAGGAAGTGCAACAAGAAGATCCACCACAACCTCCTTCTCCACCGCCTCAAGACAACACCAACAAAAATGAAGAAGAAGAGGAAGATGAGGATGATGAGGAAGCTCAGCCACAACCTCAACAAAAGCTATCTCGAGTTCGAGCAAGAGTCCAGAAGAATCATCCCGTGGAACAAATGATGAATGACATCGACTCCGGGAGAATTACTCGCTCTAAAACTCGCTTAGCTAACTTTTGTGAGCATTACTCATTTATCTCTAGTATTGAACCTATGAAGGTAGAAGAAGCACTTGAAGACCGGATTGGGTGAGCGCTATGCGAAGAGCTACACAACCGAGAAGAACAATGTATGGACTTTGGTAGAAGCCCAAGGATCGTCATTGGAACCAAATGGGTGTTTGGAACAAGCAAGATGAAGATGGACAAGTCATCCGCAACAAGGCTCGTCTCGTAGCTCAAGGTTACACACAAGTCGAAGGTATGGACTATGGTGAGACCTATGCCCCCGTTGCTAGACTTGAGTCCATTCGCATTCTTCTTGCTTATGCCAACCACCATGATATTACTCTCTATCAAATGGATATTAAAAGTGCTTTCCTAAATGGTGAAATTGAGGAGGAAGTATTTGTGAAACAACCTCCCGGATTTGTGAATCCTAAAAAGCCTAATCATGTTTACAAACTACACAAAGCTCTTTATGGCCTTAAACAAGCTCCTAGAGCTTGGTACAAATGCTTGACTAGTTTTCTTCTTGAAAAAGGCTTTGAGATTGGAAAAATAGACTCAACGCTATTCACGAAAAGGGTTGATGGTGAACTATTTGTGTGCCAAATATATGTTGATGATATTATCTTTGGTTCAACTAACCCTCATTTTAGCGAGAAGTTTGGAAAGCTCATGTCGGAGAAGTATGAGATGTCCATGATGAGTGAACTCAAATTCTTTCTTGGGTTGCAAATCAAGCAATCTAAGGAGGGTACCTTTGTCTCACGAACAAAGTACACCAAGGATCTCTTCAAGAAGTTCAACATGCAAGAAAGCAAAGGTATGAGAACCCCCATGCTTACAAGTGGACATAATGACTTGACAAAAGATGGAGAACCCGTTGATCAAAAGGTTTACCGATCTATGATTGGTTCTCTACTATATCTCTGTGCTTCTCGTCCTGACATAATGTTGAGTGTATGCATGTGTGCTCGATATCAAGCTGCCCTAAAGAATGTCATCTTAAAGCTGTTAAAAGGATTGTGAGATACTTGATACACACACCAAACTTTGGCATTTGGTATCCTAAGAGGGCCTCTTCGACCTTGTTGGCTATTCCGACTCGGACTATGCGGTGGCAGGGGTTGATAGAAAGTCAACTTCGGTGCGTGTCAATTCCTTGGTCGATCCCTTGTATCTTGGTCTTCCAAGAAACAAAATTGATATCATTATCCTTGCCAAGCAGAATATATTGCTGCTGGTTCATGTTGTGCTCAGTTGCTATGGATGACACAAACGCTTAAGGATTATGGGATACATGTGAGACATGTTCCCTTGCTTTGTGACAATGAGAGTGCGATTAAGATTGGACACAATCCTATGCAACACTCTCGAACGAAACATATTGAAGTTCGTCACCATTTCATTCGTGATCACATTGCCAAGGGTGACATCAATCTTAAGCATGTTCGTACTGACAAACAACTCGCTGATATCTTTACAAAACCTCTTGATGAGAAGGAGTTTTGTCGCTGAAGGAGTGAGTTGAACATTATTGATGCTTCAAACTTGGAGTGAAAACTCCATTGATGCATGCAAGGCATGAGCCTACTTGACTAATCCTTGACACTTCTCTTATGATGATGATCATATGTCTTGGACACATTTGCCCCCTTGTATTGCATCTAACTTCTTGCAAGTACTTGGATGATCTACATTCCACAAGATTACCACACACTCAAATCATGAGTAATCTTGTCATTGACCAAGTATCTAGCCCTTTGGGATGTTGAGTTCAAGGAACAAAATTCCACATATCCTTTTTGACACCTTATACATCTAGTATTTCACTCTTGTCATCTTGGATATCCTTGTGTATTTCCTTGCTTGCCTAACCCATGTAGGAAGATGAACTACACAAGTTGAAATGGTGCTCCAACTTCACATTCTATGAGCACCTACATCAAGTTCACCTACATGAACAAAGCAACAACAAGCCCAAGGTATGTTCTTCACATCTTTAAGGAGCTTTGCTCAAAGTCATGAGTACAAGCAGCTTCATAAGATGTGATCACATCAAATGCTTAATCGAAAAATGGCAACCCCATTTTGATCTTAAATGATGAGTATGACCTATGATCAAATGTTCTCATTTGACTCCTAAGTCAATATACTCAAACATAGGTGACTTTGTCGCCGACCCTTATCTAGATGAAGTACATATGTCTTGGAGTCTTTCCATTTTCTCTTATGTTCTCTTATTGAGTTTTCATTTTATAAAAAAAAACTTCATCTAGGAATCTTTTTTATTTCTATTCTTCTGTCTTTATGAATATCCTTTTGGCTCTGATCAATTCCTTGAAAATCATTTACAAATTCATTGCAAATCCTTTGAAACATTCCTTGCAAAGTGAGCTGAATTATTTCTGAATTTCCTTGGAATTAAACTCGGCGTCACCGAATTCAATATTTCGGTCTGACCGAAAAGGATCTGCCCTAAGTCCATGACTTTCGGACCCACCGATCCATCTTGATTCGGTGTCACCGATTTATTTCCTCCAGGATATCATCTTCTGCAGCTCCACTCAATGATTCTCTATGCATGTGTTCTTATTACCCTGTTGTGATTCTTAAGGATCCCACTTCTTTCCTTTCATCTTTCCTGACCTTCCTAGTTTGCTGTCCTTTTCGGCACTTGATGTCAAAGGGGGAGAAGACTTAGGGGGAGAAGAGAAGATTTAGAGGGAGAAGAAGAGCAATCTTACCTTAAGGGGGAGAGAATCACATCAAAGCTTTGCCGTGTTCCACATTGGATATTACATTTGGCATCATTCTTTTGATTTTACTTTTTCCTCAAAGGAAGAGAAATCTTCACAATTGATATCTTATGGAAAGCAAAATCTCTCAGAGTTCATTGAAAATCTTTTAGTTTCAGGAGACATGTTTGCTGATTCAAGCTTGTGCTCAATATGAGACACTCTTTATACATGTCATTCCTGGCTTGGTACTCTTGATGTTCTTGCAGTTGGTTGAAGAAATACTCTTGTGTTATCTAACCTTGTTTTCCCAAGTCTATTTCTTCAGGTACAATACCAAGGAACCTCAAGGTAAGTATATGCACCTTGCAGAATGTGCATGATGGTGACTTGCTTGTGAATACCTATTTGCAAGAAATCACCATGCACATATGCATTATCACTCACTTCTTTTCATCTGCTCTGATGGATATAGCCAAGCTGCATGTAGCACATCTTGCTTTTCTCTCTTGTGTGCTTGTGGTAGTCCAAAACCATAATTTATGAAAATCTTGCACACTTGTAGGGGAGCCTATGTACTACATGTTTGTCAAAGCTTTCGTGATAATTCATCTTTCTTTGATAAGCTTGATGTCTTATTTTGTGTGTTGCCATCAATTACCAAAAGGGGAGATTGAAAGCACATTTGCTCACTGGTGGTTTTGGTAATTAATGACAACATACTTTGTGGTTGGACTAATGCTCTTATTAAGTATGTTTGGAAGTTCAATCACATTGGCATGGCAAAAGGATGAAGAGGTGGACCCCTCAAAATGCTAAGGCAAGCATTGGCAAAAGCTCAAGACCCCATTTCTGGTTTAGTGATCCAAGATCACATTGAGTCCATAGGAAAGCCAATACTATTAAAAGGGGATGAGATTATGATGATGATCTGGTTGCTCAAGTGCTTAGTGATACATCTCCTAAACTATCAGCAACTTTCACTGCCACCTACACTCATAAGTAATCTCGGTCCCACCGATTTCCTAAACTTCAGTCACTGCGAGATGAACCACCTCAGCCACAAAGCCAAACCCTAGAAATCTCGAATTTTCGATTCGAACTCGGTCTCACGAAACTTGAGTTGCCAAGCTTACATAACATACGTCATCAAATCGGTGTCACCGAGATGATGAAGTCGATCCACAAAGATTGGCAAGCTCTTGTCTTTACGAATCGGACTAACAGAGTTTGTATTTTCGGTCCCACGAAAATCCCAACGTTCACATGATTTGACTTTCGGTCTCACCGAGTTGTCAACTTCGTCCGACCGAGATTGGTCAAATGTGTATAATGAGTTGGATTTTGTGTGGAGGCTATAAATACCCTCCACCCCTCTTCATTCGTGGAGAGAGCCATCGAAAGAACTACCACTCCTACCTTACATTTCGAGAAGAGAACTACCTACCCTTGTGTTGAGATCAAGTTGCTCCCTCCCACCATATGAAGCTTGATCTCTAGCCTTCCCAAGTTGCTTTCCACTCAATCCTTTCTTCCACCACAGCCAAATCGGTGAGGAGAGTTGAGTGTTGGGGAGATTATCATTTGAAGCACAAGAGCAAGGAGTTCATCATCATCAACACCATCTATTACCTTTTGGAGGTGGTGCCTCCTAGATTGGTTAGGTGTCGCTTGGGAGCCTCCGTCAAGATGTGGAGTTGAACCAAGAAGTTTGTAAGGGCAAGGAGATCGCCTACTTCGTGAAGATCTACCAGTAAGGCTAGCCCTCGGTGGGCGTGAGCCATGATGGCATAGACAAGGTTGCTTCTTCGTGGACCCTTTGTGGGTGGAGCCCTCCGTGGACTCTGGCCGTTACCCTCCGTGGTTTGAAGTCTCCATCAGCGTGGAATGGCGATAGCACCACCTATCGGAACCACGAGAAAAATCTCCGTGTCTCCAAATTGCGTTTGATCTTCTCCACTTCTCTTTACTACTTGTGCAATTTACTTTCCGCTGCCCATACTCTAGAATTGCATGTGTAGTATGCTACTTGACTTGTGTGATATGCAAAATCTGCCAAAATCATCCTTTATCAAAAGGCATAATTTTTATCTTGTCGAGTAGTCT